>JAWNLL010000167.1:0-162500 GCA_035042425.1 Drosophila flavopinicola
ACCCATTAAAAATGGGTAAAAAGGGTATTATGGTTTTGTGCAAATGTATGTAACAGGCATAAGGAAGCATCTCCGACCATATAAAGTATATATATTATTGATCAGTATCAACAGCCTTGTCGATCTAGCCATGTCCGTCTGTCTGTCCGTCTGTCCGTCTGTCTGTCTGTATGAACACACAGATATCAGAGACTACAAGAGCTAGAGACTTCATATTTGGAACATAAGTTCTCCTAATCCCGGGACAGATCAAGTTTATTTCATTTGATCGATAACTCATCGCATTCAAAAGTTATCGATAAATTTCGATTTTAGACTAGCGTTTTTGGGACATACCTTCAAAGTTATAAGAGCTAGAGACCCCAAATTTGGCATGTATAATCTCGAATAGCATACACATGTAACAAATATTTCACTTTTTGGATACCACCCCCAAACCCCCCAAAAGTTAAAAAAACGCATTTTTGAAGGTACGACCTTGCAATTTGGTTTGGTAACACATATTATCGACAATTACTTGCCCCAAAAATTTCAATAAGATCGGACAATAAACACAGAAGTTACTTAAGATTTAACTTTCCATTGTGTGGGGCTCAGCGAAAAGCAAGCTAACTGCTTAAACCGCTTGCACTGCTTGTACTGCAGCATGTGTGTGTTTAGAGCAGTACGAATGATTGTAAGGACTGGGTTCAGGGTATCTCGTAGTCGGGCACTCCCGACTAGAGCACTCTTACTTGTTATAGATGAGGTATTCATTTTGTGATGAAATGCTGTATAAGCTCACGGAAAGCCCTGTTCCCGTCCATCGCTTCCTGAATGAGCTTGTACATTTGATCCATTCTGGAATTTATATCACTTTTTGCTTTTTCCAGGCTACTGAACTTATCGCTGAATCCATTTTCTGTGAAGTTTTTTGGGCCTCTGTCGTTTTGTTTGGCTGGTCCGTTAAAATTAGTATTTTGCCTTGCCATGTCAGCATAAGAAAACCCGTTCTTGACAGCGGCATGTTTGATGAATTCACCCTGACTTTGCAACCCTTGAAGTTTGAGATGTGATCGTCCCCACAGTTTGCGCACATATTAGTGTCAGGCAATGAGAGCTGACAGGAACTAGTGCCGTGGTCACCAGAGCATTTGCCACAGACTGGCTTTTTAAGGCAGTAATTCCTAGTATGTCCGAAACCTTGGCATCTGTAGCATTGCACCAAATCTTTACTGCGCTTTGCCTTCGTCACTGTTACTCTGTGCCTTCCAATTTGAGTAATCTTAAGTGCCTCTACAACATTAGATTTACGTAAAACATGTTCTGTCTTGTTATACCCTGAACCCATTAAAAATGGGTAAAAAGGGTATAATGAAGTTGTGCAAAAGTATGTAACAGGCATAAGGAAGCATCTCCGACCATATAAAGTATATATATTATTGATCAGTATCAACAGTCGAGTCGATCTAGCCATGTCCGTCTGTCTGTCCGTCTGTCCGTCTGTCCGTCTGTCCGTCTGTCCGTCTGACCGTCTGTCCGTCTGTCCGTCTGTCCGTCTGTCCGTCTGTCTGTCTGTATGAACACACAGATATCAGAGACTACAAGAGGTAGAGACTTCATATTTGGAACATAAGTTCTCCTAGTCCCGGGACAGATCAAGTTTATTTCATTTTATCGATAACTCGTACCGTTTAAAAGTTATCGATAAATTTCGATTTCAGACTTGCGTTTTTGGGACATAACTTCAAAGTTATAAAAGCTAGAGGCCCCAAATTCGGCATGTATAATCTCGAATAGCATACACATGTAACAAATATTTCACTTTTTGGATACCACCCCCCAAACCCCCAAAAGTTCAGAAAACGCATTTTTTGAGTTATGACCTTGGAATTTGGTTTGGTCACACATATTATTGACAATTGTTTGCCCCAAAAATTTCAATAAGATCGGACAATAAACAAAGAAGTTATTTAAGATTTAACTTTCCATTGTGTGGGGCTCAGCGAAAAAGCAAGCTAACTGCTTAAACCGCTTTCACTGCTTGTACTGCTTGTACTGCAGCATGTGTGTGTTTAGAGTAGTACGAATGATTGTAAGGACTGGGTTCAGGGTATCTCGTAGTCGGGCACTCCCGACTAGAGCACTCTTACTTGTTACAACAACAAAAACATGACAGTACGAGCCAGTGTTGGGAAGTGAAAAGAAAAAATTGGAAACGCTTTAACACTTATCAAAATAGAGCAACAAAACTAAACAAGTAAGATGCTGTAGTCGGGAGTGCCCGACTACGAGATAACTCTGAACCCAGTCCTTACAATCATTCATACTAATCTAAGCACACACATGCTGCAGTATAAGCAGTGCAAGCGGTTTAAGCAGTTAGCTTGCTTTTTCGCTGAGCCCCACACAATGGAAAGTTAAATCTTAAATAACTTCTATGTTTATTGTCCGATCTCATTGAAATTTTTGGGGCAAGCAATTGTCGATAATATGTGTTACCAAACCAAATTACAAGGTCGTACCTTCAAAATGCGTTTTTTGAACTTTTGGGGGGTTTGGGGTGGTATCCAAAAAGTGAAATATTTGTTACATGTGTATGCTATTCGAGATTATACATGCCAAGTTTGGAGCCCTATCTTTTATAACTTTGAAGTTATGTCCCAAAAACGCAAGTCTGAAATCGAAATTTATCGATAACTTTTAAACGGTATGAGTTATCGATAAAATGAAATAAACTTGATCTGTCCCGGGATTAGGAGAACTTATGTTCCAAATATGAAGTCTCTAGCTCTTGTAGTCTCTGATATCTGTGTGTTCATACAGACAGACAGACGGACAGACGGACAGACGGACAGACGGTCAGACGGACAGACGGACAGACGGACAGACGGACAGACGGACAGACAGACGGACATGGCTAAATCGACTCGGCTGTTGATACTGATCAAGAATATATATACTTTATATGGTCGGAGATGCTTCCTTATGCCTGTTACATACTTTTGCACAAAACCATAATACCCTTTTTACCCATTTTTAATGGGTTCAGGGTATAAAAAGCCCATATTTGCATCTCACAAAAGTATTCATCGCTCTTATATATATTTACTTATGTTACGAAAATTTAGGTAAAGCAGCTTAAGTTATTATTTTTTTGTGTTCCTTGCTGTCATATATATCCTCCAAGCGTCTTGGCATCGATTCCACCAATTTAGGGCAATATTCGGGACCTATTTTGGACCACTCATCCTGCAGCACCTGCTTTAAGACTACTTTTGAAGAAATATGGTTCTATCTAACTTTTAGCTTAAGATATGACTATAGATTCTTGATGGGATTTGTGTAGGGACTCTGTGGGGGAGCTTTTGACTATTTAGTGTTGCATAAAATCCACATTTGTACTGCCAAGCAGTGTGTTTTGGATCGTTATTTTGTTGAAACATAAATTGAGCACGCTCAAATCCCATTTTGGTGGCACTAACGGCAGCGGTTTTTATACCCTGAACCCATTAAAAATGGGTAAAAAGGGTATAATGAAGTTGTGCAAAAGTATGTAACAGGCATAAGAAAGCATCTCCGACCATATAAATTATATATATTATTGATCAGTATTAACAGCCGAGTCGATCTAGCCATGTCCGTCTGTCTGTCCGTCTGTCCGTCTGACCGTCTGTCCGTCTGTCTGTCTGTATGAACACACAGATATCAAAGACTACAAGAGCTAGAGACTTCATATTTGGAACATAAGTTCTCCTAATCCCGGGACAGATCAAGTTTATTTCATTTTATCGATAACTCGTACCGTTTAAAAGTTATCGATAAATTTCGATTTCAGACTAGCGTTTTTGGGACATAACTTCAAAGTTATAAGCGCTAGAGGCCCCAAATTTGGCATGTATAGTCTCGAATAGCATACACATGTAACAAATATTTCACTTTTTGGATACCACCAACCAAACCCCCCAAAAGTTCAGAAAACGCATCTTTGAAGTTATGACCTTGCAATTTGGTTTGGTTACACATATTGTTGACAATTGTTTGCCCCAAAATTTCAATAAGATCGTAAAATAAACACAGAAGTTATTTAAGATTTAACTTTCCATTGTGTGGGGCTCAGCGAAAAAGCAAGCTAACTGCTTAAACCGCTTGTACTGCTTGTACTGCAGCATGTGTGTTGTATATTAGTATGAATGATTGTAAGGACTGGGTTCAGGGTACTCGTAGTCGGGCACTCCCGACTAGAGCACTCTTACTTGTTTTAATATGTTAAGATACACATTAGAGTTCATAATGCCATCAATAAAAACCAAATTGCCCACACTACGTGCAGACATACAGCCCTAAACCATCACTGAACCTCCACCGTGCTTTATAGTTTCTGTTGTATTTTTAGGATTAAACGCGTATCCAGGCTTACGCCATACCATGCGACGACCGCCAGAGCCAAAAATTTTGTATTTGCTCTAGTCGATGAATATGATAGTCTCCCAGAGTGAAAATATTTGTATTTTGTAGCAATTATCAATAGATAATCTCTTTGTAAAATTTAAAGTGGAAATTATAATTTTTTTCTTAAAACTCGACCATGTATATCTTTTGATCAGAGCACCCTGCGGACAGTTTCATCACATACGCTTGTGTTAAGGGTTGTTCGGAGAATATCGTTAATTTTTGGAGCAGAAATATGTGGGTTATTCCTGTTTTCCTGTAGAACTTTCCTCTCCTCTCTGGCAGATAAAGACTTCGGACGTCCAGAACGCTGGATATTTTCCAATCTACCGCGATATTTCAAACGCTGTATAGCACTTCGGATAGTGGTAGGACTTCTGTCGAGCATTTGGCAAATATAATTGGTAGATCGTCCTTCATTGTGAAGATATAATATTATTTTCTTCTCAACCACACTTAATTCCTTTCCCTTGACCATTTTGACGTACTAATAAAAACTTTGATGGTCAAATTGAACACATTGAGCGAAAATCTTATCTACCCAATCTAAACTGTGCCAAAAAAACATAAAACAAGTGGGAAAGGATTATCTTCGGTGTGCCGAAGATTCTATACTCTTTTCGAACCTTTAGGCAATTTTAACTCTGCCAACTGCACCACTGAAATTTCAAAAGTAGTAAAAAATCTTTTTATCGCGTGGCATTTCTTTTTTTGCTCTAAGAATTGGAATCAAATGAATTTAATTATTTCCTTTAAATTATTGAATTCAAGCTATTTGATATATATTTGAAAAAAATAATTAGAAACAAGTGAGAACGTTGCAGAACAGCTGAAAGCAAGTGAACAGAACATTTATGCTGGTGTATGGGTGACCCGAAATCGGGTTTCCAAGTTTTTGGTGACTGGAGGGGCGTGGTCGATCTTAAGAGGGGGTGACCAGAAGTCTATTTTCCAAATTTTGTGATTTTAGCTCTAAAACTTTGGAAGATATACATTTTCGCGATTTTTGGGGGCGGGAGGGGGCGTGGCCCCTAAATTTTTTGCCGATCTTTAGAGGGGGTGACAAGAAATCTATTATATTATATTCACGTTTAATCGATTTGTGATTTGAGGTGTATCGACATGGTATCGATTTGCCAGCCTCCCAGTGGGCGTGGCATAAATTTGAAACAAACTTAATCTGGAGCAGATAGCTATAATCATAACACAAAAGATTTCAAAAGTCTATCTAATATCGTTTCGGAAATACGTGCGTTCATCTAGACAGACAGACGGACGGCCTGACGGACATGCGACAAAACCAATATACTATGAGTACCTTCGGTATCAGAGTATAATGAGTACCTTCGGTATCAGAGTATAAAAAGCAAACTCGATTATATTGATCTTTTCTTTTGCGTTCTATGTGTAATGACCAGCCGCCGCTGAGTTTCGTACCCGCGATCTTTCGGTTGATAGCGCCCAAAACTGAGGG
The DNA here is from genome assembly GCA_035042425.1 of Drosophila flavopinicola. NCBI lineage: Eukaryota > Metazoa > Arthropoda > Insecta > Diptera > Drosophilidae > Drosophila > Drosophila flavopinicola. The sequence continues at coordinate 5,906 of JAWNLL010000167.1, forward strand.
ACTAGTTTGCATACATACAGACAGACAGACAGACAGACGGACATGGCTAGATCAATTTGTATTGTCATTCTAAGCATACTGGCAGTAACTTTTGGGGGTCTCAGACGCTTCCTTCTATGCGTCACAAACTTCAACACAAACTTAATAGACTATTTTCTTCGAAAAGAGTATACAAAATTTGAAATTCATATAATACCAATTCTCAGAACAAAAAAAAATAAATGTTACGCGATAAAACGATTTGTTACAGCATATGAAATTTCAGTGGTGCAGTTGGTTGAGAGAAAATTGCCTAAAGGTTCGAAAAGAGTTTAAAATCTTCGGCACGCCGAATATAATCCTTTATCTTTTATAATACTCTTTTCGAAGAAAATAGTATATTAAGTTTGTTTTTTTTTGAGACCCCCAAAAATTATTATTTGTTACATGTGTATGCTATTCGAGATTATACATACCAAATTTGGGGTCTCTAGCTCTTATAACTTTTAAGTTAAGGCCCAAAAACGCTAGTCTGAAATCGAAATTTTTCGATTACATTTGAACGGGTCGACTTATCGATAAAATGAAATAAACTTGATTTGTCCCGGGACTACAAGATCTTACATATATTCCAAATATGAAGTCTCTTGCTCTTGTAGGACAGACAGACGGACATTGCTGGATAGACTCGGCTGTTGATACTGCTCAAGAATATATATACTTTATATGGTCGCAGATGCTTCCTTATGCCTGTTACATAATTTTGCACAAAACCATAATACCCTTTTTACCCATCTTTAATGGGTTCAGGGTATAAAAAACAAAAAGCAATAAGTCGCGGCTGGGATTTTAACCATGTTCACCCGTTTATCAGCGCAGCACTCTAATACTTACGCCACCAAGCAGTTGTGAAATGCGCTGACAAACTCGATTATATTGATCTTTTCTTTTGCGTTGTATGTGTAATGACCAGCCGCCGCTGAGTTTCGTACCCGCGATCTTTCGTTCGATAGCGCTACTTTACCCCTTACGACACAAGCAGTTTTGATGATCTATGACAAAATCCCTTGAAGAGCAGGCTGTCAAAAGCTTTCTGGCGCTTGTGTTTGTATGCTCATATGCACCTGTTGATACTCTTTTCGACGAAAATAGTATATTAAGTTTGTAACGCATAGAAGGAAGCGTCGGAGACCCCCAAAAGTTACTGCCAGTATGCTTAGAATGACAAAACAAATTGATCTAGCCATGTCCGTGTGTCTGTCTGTATGTATGCAAACTAGTCCCTCATTTTTGAGCTATCGTGATAAAATTTTGCACAGAGATTTAATATTCAAAGGGACAGCACATTTGTCGGAACCGGATCGGACCACTATATCTTATAGCTGCCATACAACTGGAAGTCGGTTTTATCCATAAATCCCATGTTTTCAAAGCTATCGCGATTAAACTTTGCAAATATGCTTATTATTCAAACATACATCACATTAATCGGAGCCGGCCGAGTCGGTTGAGTATATCTTATATCTTGTTTTTAATGCTATAGCAATTAAACTATGCACATATAATTATTATCTAAAGAGCCAAAACATTGGTAGGACCCGGCCTGATATAGCTGCCATACAACTGGAATTCGGTTTTTGTCATATATTCCATGTTTTTAAAGCAATCGCGATGAAACTTTGCACAGATATTTATTATTCAAAGTGGCAACACATTGTTTGGAGCCGGTCGGGTCGGATCAGAATATCTGATAGCTGCCATACAACTGGCAAGGAATTAAGTATCCAAAAAAAAATTTGAAATTGATATAATACCAATTCTCAGAACAAAAAAAAAAAAATGTTACGCGATAAAACGATTTGTTACAGCATATGAAATTTCAGTGGTGCAGTTGGTTGACGGAAAACTGCCTAAAGGTTCGAAAGAGTTTAAAATCTTCGGCACGCCGAATATAATCCTTTATCTTTAATTATACTCTTTTCGAAGAAAATAGTATATTAAGTTTGTTTTTTTGAGACCCCCAAAAATTATGCTTAGAAAAACAAAACTAATTGATCTAGCCGTGACCGTCTGTTTGTCTGTCTGTCGGTATTTATGCAAACTAGTCCCTCAGTTTTTGAGCTATCGCGATGCAACTTTGCACAGACACTTATTATTCAAGGGGACAGCACATTGGTCGGAGCCGGCCAGATGGGACCACTATATCTTATAGCCGCCATACAACTCTAAGTCGGTTTTGGCCATAAATCCGATGTTTTCAAAGCAATTGCCTCATTTCCTTGTACATTTGAACATCCTTATAACTCATCAATGGGTAAAATCGCAAATCGATTGAGTCATAAACAGCGAAGATATGCGTCATTAAATATTTTGAAAAAACAGGTGCATATGAGCAAACAAACCCAAGCGCAAGAAAGCTTTTGACAGTCTGCTCTTAAAGGGATTTTGTCATCGATCATCAAAACGGTTTGTGGCGTAAGGCGTAAAGAGCCGCGCTAACGAATGCAAGTTTCGCAAGTTCTAGTCTCGGCGACGACTGATTATCAATTTAATACTTTTATCTTTTTCTTCCTTTTAAATATATAACTGTAATCAAATTAATTTGTTTCCAATGGCTTGGAAGAAAAACAGTGCCACGCGAAAAAACAAATGCTGACAAACGCGAGTTGCAGGTTGCAGGAAAACAAAACAAGTAAGCTTTTGACAGTCTGCTCTTCAAGCGATTTTATCATCGATCATCAAAACTGCTTGTGGCGTAAGAGATAAACTGGCGCCCTGTCAAACGGAAGGCACAGGTTTGATTCCCAGCGGCGACCAATAATTATTTTCATTTTTATACCCTGAACCCATTAAAAATGGGTAAAAAGGGTATTATGGTTTTGTGCAAATGTATGTAACAGGCATAAGGAAGCATCTCCGACCATATAAAGTATATATATTCTTGATCAGTATCAACAGTCGAGTCGATTTAGCCATGTCCGTCTGTCTGTCTGTCCGTCCGTCCGTCCGTCCGTCTGTCTGTATGAACACGCGGATATCAGAGACTACAAGAGCTAGATACTTCATATTTGGAATATAAGTTCTCGTAATCCCGGGACAGATCAAGTTTATTAAAATTTATCGATAACTCGTCCCGTTCAAAAGTTATCGATAAATTTCGATTTCAGACCAGCGTTTTTGGGCTATAACTTACAAGTTATAAGAGCTAGAGGCCCCTAATTTGGCATGTATAATCTCGAATAGCATACACATGTAACACATTTTTCACTTTTTGATACCACCCCCCAATCCCCCCAAAAATTCAAAAAACTCATTTTTGAAGGTATGACCTTGCAATTTGGTTTGGTCACACATTTTATAGCCAATGTTATGTCTTACAAATTTTAAAAAGATCGGACACTAAACACAGAAGTTATTTAAATTTTACTTTCCATTGTGTGGGGCTCAGTGAAAAAGCTATAACTGCTTAAACCGTTTTCACAGCTTGCAGTAATGTGTGGTGTGTTTGTATGTATGCACACTATTAGGCAAGTATGAATGAATGTCAGAACTGGGTTCAGGGTATCTCCTAGTCGGGCAGTCCCGACTAGAGCACTCTTACTTGTTTCTTATTCTGCTTTTCAAATATAAATTAACTGTAATGAAATTCATTTGCTACCAATATCAATAACTGCTTGGTGGCGTAGGTATTAGAGTGCTGCACTGACAAACGGGAGAGCACGGTTCAAATCCCAGCCGCGACATATTGCTTTTTATTTTTTTTCTAATTATTTTTTTCAAATATATTTCAAATAGCTTGAATTCAATAATTTAAAAGAAAAATTTAAATTCATATGATACTAATTCTTAGAGCAAAAAATAAATGACACGCGATAAAACGATTTTTTACTACTATTGAGATTTCAGTGGTGCAGTTGGCAGAGTGAAAATTGCCTAAAGGTTCGAAAAGAGTATAGAATCTTCGGCACGCCGACGATAATCCTTTCCCACTTGTTTTTTTTTCAATTCTATTAAAGGAATAGGAAATATTAGTTGCTTAATTTATATTTTTTTGCAAGAATATGCAATCCGAGCTGCGTAAATTTGGTGACCGTCAAAAGTAAAACAGTGATGCTTCTGAATGCCAGTGATATTAGGCACTTCCTTCCACTTATCTGATAAATTACCAGAAAATTCATCAAGCAGCTTTGAGGATATGTATAGAATTTGTAGCAGTGTATGCTAATGTGTCTTTGGCACATTGAAAAAAAACAGCATCATGTATAACGACATTTTTTGACAAACTTTAGTCTCTGTCTTATACGGTCTTTTACCGTCTTTATGGCAACCATAAAAATTTTCACTATTTTGCCAATTTCTTTCATTTCTCTCTATTTATACCCTGAACCCATTAAAAATGGGTAAAAAGGGTATTATGGTTTTGTGCAAATGTATGTAACAGGCATAAGGAAGCATCTCCGACCATATAAAGTATATATATTATTGATCAGTATCAACAGCCGAGTCGATCTGGCCATGTCCGTCTGTCTGTCCGTCTGTCCGTCTGTATGAACACACAGATATCAGAGACTACAAGAGCTAGAGACTTCATATTTGGAACATAAGTTCTCCTAATCCCGGGACAGATCAAGTTTATTTCAATTGATCGATAACTCATCGCATTCAAAAGTTATCGATAAATTTTGATTTTAGACTAGCGTTTTTGGGACATAACTTCAAAGTTATAAGAGCTAGAGACCCCAAATTTGGCATGTATAATCTCGAATAGCATACACATGTAACAAATATTTCACTTTTTGGATACCACCCCCAAACCCCCCAAAAGTTAAAAAAACGCATTTTTGAAGGTATGACCTTGCAATTTGGTTTGGTAACACATATTATCGACAATTGTTTGCCTCAAAAATTTCAATAAGATCGGACAATAAACACAGTTATTTAAGATTAACTTTCCATTGTGTGGGGCTCAGCGAAATAGCATGTATGTATGTACATACGTATGTACATACAGTGACTCACTAAAGTATTTATTGCATATGGAGCATAAACACAAGTATTTCACCATCTTAGCAAATACTTTTTATACCCTGAACCCATTAAAAATGGGTAAAAAGGGTATTATGGTTTTGTGCAAATGTATGTAACAGGCATAAGGAAGCATCTCCGACCATATAAAGTGTATATATTATTGATCAGTATCAACAGCCGAGTCGATCTGGCCATGTCCGTCTGTCTGTCCGTCTGTCCGTCTGTATGAACACACAGATATCAGAGACTACAAGAGCTAGAGAGTTCATATTTGGAACATAAGTTCTCCTAATCCCGGGACAGATCAAGTTTATTTCATTTGATCGATAACTCGTCGCATTCAAAAGTTATCGATAAATTTTGATTTTAGTCTAGCGTTTTTGGGACATAACTTCAAAGTTATAAAAGCTAGAGACCCCAAATTTGGCATGTGTAATCTCGAATAGCATACACATGTAACAAATATTTCACTTTTTGGATACCACCGCCCAAACCCCCCAAAAGTTAAAAAAACGCATTTTTGAAGGTACGACCTTGCAATTTGGTTTGGTCACACATATTATCGACAATTGTTTGCCCCAAAAATTTCAATAAGATCGGACAATAAACATAGAAGTTATTTAAGATTTAACTTTCCATTGTGTGGGGCTCAGCGAAATAGCAAGCTAACTGCTTAAACCGCTTGCACTGCTTGAACTGCTTGTACTGCAGCATGTGTGTGTTTAGAGTAGTACGAATGATTGTAAGGACTGGGTTCAGGGTACCTCGTAGTCGGGCACTCCCGACTAGAGCACTCTTACTTGTTTTCTTAAAACTCGACCATGTATAACTGTTGATCGGAGCACCCTGCGGACAGTTTCATCACATACGCTTGTGTTAAGGGTTGCTCGGAGAATATCGTTAATTTTTGGAGCAGAAATATGTGGGTTATTCCTGTTTTCCTGTAGAACTTTCCTCTCCTCTCTGGCAGCTAAAGACTTCGGACGTCCAGAGCGCTGGATATATTCCAATTTACCGCGATATTTCAAACGCTGTATAGCACTTCGGATAGTGGTAGGACTTCTGTCGAGCATTTGGTAAATATAATTGGTAGATCGCCCTTCATTGTGAAGATATAATATTATTTTCTCTCAACCACACTTAATTCCTTTCCCTTGACCATTTTGACGTACTAACAAAAACTTTGATGGTCAAATTGAACACATTGAGCGAAAATCTTATCTACCTAACCTAAACTGTGCAAAAAAAAAACATAAAACAAGTGGGAAAGGATTATCTTCGGCGTGCCGAAGATTCTATACTCTTTTCGAACCATTAGGCAATTTTCACTCTGCCAACTGCACCACTGAAATTTCAAAAGTAGTAAAAAATCGTTTTATCGCTTGGCATTTATTTTTTTGCTCTAAGAATTGGAATCAAATGAATTAAAATATTTCCTTTAAATTATTGAATTCAATGTATTTGATATAGATTTTAAAAAAATAATTAGTATCAAGTGAGAACGTTGCAGTCGGGCGGAGCCGACTGCGTAATACTCTGATACCACTTTAAGAACAGCTGAAAGCAAGTGAACAGAACATTTTTGCTGGTGTGTGGGTGACCCGAAATCGGCCTTTCAAGTTTTTGGGGACGGGAGGGGCGTGGTCGATTTTAAGAGGGGGTGACCAGAAGTCTAATTTCCAAATTTTGTGAATTTAGCTCTAAAACTGTGGAAGATATACATTTTCTCGATTTTTGGGGGCGGGAGGGGGCGTGGCCGGAAAATTCAGGACGGAATCTTTTGGGGTGGTCAGCCCTAGTCTAAATTCCAAATTAGGGGAGTCTAGCTTCAAAATTGCGGGAAATATACACGTGTTATCGAATTGTGCATTCATGTATATTGATTTTCGCGATTACGGGGGCGGGAGTGGGCGTGGTCTGTCTGTCTGGATGAACGCACGTATTTCCGAAACGATATTATATACACTCTTGAAATCTTTTGTGTTATGATTATAGCTATCTGCTTCAGATCCAGTTTGTTTCAACTTTATGCCACGCCCACTGGGAGGCTGGCAAATCGATAACATGTCGATACACCTCAAATCACAAATCGATTAAACGTGAATATCTCCCACAATTTTGAAGCTAGAGTAATCAAATTTGGCAGGTATATTGCTGGTGACCTCCCGAAAAAATTGGATGCTAGGTTTATCGGCCACGCCCATTATTACGCCCACCAGCCCCCCCGTCGAAAACTAATTTGAAATGCTTATATTTCCCGCAGTTTTAGAGCATATTTGAAATATATATTACTGGTTACGTCCTCTACAGATCACAAAGAAAAAAATTCGACCACGCCCACTCCCGCCACCGTAATCGCGAAAATCGATACACATGAATGCACAATTCGATAGCACGTGTATATTTCCCGCAATTTTGAAGCTAGAGTCCCCAAATTGGGAATTTAGACTAGGGCTGATCACCTCAAAAGATTCCGTCCTGGATATTCCGGCCATGCTCACTAGAACGCCCCCCAGCCACCCCGCCCCCACGAAACTCGGAAGCCTATATCTCGCACAGCTTAAAGGCTAGGGCCACCAAACTTTGAGGGTAGACTTCTGGCCAAGTCCTCTAAGGATCGGCCAAAAAAATGCCACCCTCATAAATCGCGAAAGCTTATATCTTCCACAGTTTTGGAGCTAGTCACCAAACTTGTAAGATAGACTTCTTGTCACCTTCTCTAAAGATCGATCAACATTTTTGGGGCCACGCCCCCTCCCGCCCCCAAAAATCGCGAAAGCTTATATCTTCCACAGTTTTAGAGCTAGAGTCACCAAAATTATATGATAGACTTCTTGTCACCCCCTCTAAAGATCGTCCAAAATTTTTGGGGCCAGGCCCCCAAAAATAGCGAAAGCTATAAGATCGGACAATAAACATAGAAGTTATTTAAGATTTAACTTTCCATTGTGTGGGGCTCAGCGAAATAGCAAGCTAACTGCTTAAACCGCTTGCACTGCTTGAACTGCTTGTACTGCAGCATGTGTGTGTTTAGAGTAGTACGAATGATTGTAAGGACTGGGTTCAGGGTACCTCGTAGTCGGGCACTCCCGACTAGAGCACTCTTACTTGTTTTCTTAAAACTCGACCATGTATAACTGTTGATCGGAGCACCCTGCGGACAGTTTCATCACATACGCTTGTGTTAAGGGTTGCTCGGAGAATATCGTTAATTTTTGGAGCAGAAATATGTGGGTTATTCCTGTTTTCCTGTAGAACTTTCCTCTCCTCTCTGGCAGCTAAAGACTTCGGACGTCCAGAGCGCTGGATATATTCCAATTTACCGCGATATTTCAAACGCTGTATAGCACTTCGGATAGTGGTAGGACTTCTGTCGAGCATTTGGTAAATATAATTGGTAGATCGCCCTTCATTGTGAAGATATAATATTATTTTCTCTCAACCACACTTAATTCCTTTCCCTTGACCATTTTGACGTACTAACAAAAACTTTGATGGTCAAATTGAACACATTGAGCGAAAATCTTATCTACCTAACCTAAACTGTGCAAAAAAAAAACATAAAACAAGTGGGAAAGGATTATCTTCGGCGTGCCGAAGATTCTATACTCTTTTCGAACCATTAGGCAATTTTCACTCTGCCAACTGCACCACTGAAATTTCAAAAGTAGTAAAAAATCGTTTTATCGCTTGGCATTTATTTTTTTGCTCTAAGAATTGGAATCAAATGAATTAAAATATTTCCTTTAAATTATTGAATTCAATGTATTTGATATAGATTTTAAAAAAATAATTAGTATCAAGTGAGAACGTTGCAGTCGGGCGGAGCCGACTGCGTAATACTCTGATACCACTTTAAGAACAGCTGAAAGCAAGTGAACAGAACATTTTTGCTGGTGTGTGGGTGACCCGAAATCGGCCTTTCAAGTTTTTGGGGACGGGAGGGGCGTGGTCGATTTTAAGAGGGGGTGACCAGAAGTCTAATTTCCAAATTTTGTGAATTTAGCTCTAAAACTGTGGAAGATATACATTTTCTCGATTTTTGGGGGCGGGAGGGGGCGTGGCCGGAAAATTCAGGACGGAATCTTTTGGGGTGGTCAGCCCTAGTCTAAATTCCAAATTAGGGGAGTCTAGCTTCAAAATTGCGGGAAATATACACGTGTTATCGAATTGTGCATTCATGTATATTGATTTTCGCGATTACGGGGGCGGGAGTGGGCGTGGTCTGTCTGTCTGGATGAACGCACGTATTTCCGAAACGATATTATATACACTCTTGAAATCTTTTGTGTTATGATTATAGCTATCTGCTTCAGATCCAGTTTGTTTCAACTTTATGCCACGCCCACTGGGAGGCTGGCAAATCGATAACATGTCGATACACCTCAAATCACAAATCGATTAAACGTGAATATCTCCCACAATTTTGAAGCTAGAGTAATCAAATTTGGCAGGTATATTGCTGGTGACCTCCCGAAAAAATTGGATGCTAGGTTTATCGGCCACGCCCATTATTACGCCCACCAGCCCCCCCGTCGAAAACTAATTTGAAATGCTTATATTTCCCGCAGTTTTAGAGCATATTTGAAATATATATTACTGGTTACGTCCTCTACAGATCACAAAGAAAAAAATTCGACCACGCCCACTCCCGCCACCGTAATCGCGAAAATCGATACACATGAATGCACAATTCGATAGCACGTGTATATTTCCCGCAATTTTGAAGCTAGAGTCCCCAAATTGGGAATTTAGACTAGGGCTGATCACCTCAAAAGATTCCGTCCTGGATATTCCGGCCATGCTCACTAGAACGCCCCCCAGCCACCCCGCCCCCACGAAACTCGGAAGCCTATATCTCGCACAGCTTAAAGGCTAGGGCCACCAAACTTTGAGGGTAGACTTCTGGCCAAGTCCTCTAAGGATCGGCCAAAAAAATGCCACCCTCATAAATCGCGAAAGCTTATATCTTCCACAGTTTTGGAGCTAGTCACCAAACTTGTAAGATAGACTTCTTGTCACCTTCTCTAAAGATCGATCAACATTTTTGGGGCCACGCCCCCTCCCGCCCCCAAAAATCGCGAAAGCTTATATCTTCCACAGTTTTAGAGCTAGAGTCACCAAAATTATATGATAGACTTCTTGTCACCCCCTCTAAAGATCGTCCAAAATTTTTGGGGCCAGGCCCCCAAAAATAGCGAAAGCTTATATCTTCCACAGTTTAAGAGCTAGAGTCATCAAATTTGTAAGATAGACTTCTTGTCACCCCCTCTTAAGATCATTGAAAAATATTTGGATATAGGGGGCGTCTCACTCCCCCAAAAATCGACCACGCCCCTCCCGTCCCCAAAAACTTGCAAGGCCGATTTCGGGTCACCCATACACCAGCAAACATGTTCTGTTCACTTGCTTTCAGCTGTTCTTAAAATGGTATCAGAGTATTACACAGACGGCTCCGCCCGACTGCAACGTTCTCACTTGTTTTAGTTTTGTTGCTCTATTTTGATAACTGTTAAACGTTTTCCAATTTTTTCTTTTGCATTGCCTTTCGTAAACATCATTCTACGAATGCAGTAAAAAAAATATAAAATAGTAGTTGCTAAGATGGTGAAATACTTAGGTTTATGCTCCATATGCTTAGCAATTAATACTTTAGTGATTCACTGTATGCTCCATTTGCTTAGCAATGAATACTTTAGTGAGTCACTGTACAAACATTTTAAAGCTTTTGCGGAGGCTGCTTGAAAGTTGCCACAAATAGACAGTAGTCATAAGCCTGGAACCAGCTTACGTTTTACCATGAATCTGGAACAGCGCACTTATCTGCTGGTGACGGGCGCCTCCCGAGGCATTGGCCAGGAGCTGGCCCAGCAGTTGTCGCATCAGGTGAAGGCGGCCGGTTCGGTGGTCACACTGTTAGGTCGCCATGATTCCCTGCTCCAGAAGACAAAGGCAACTATTTTAACTGATCATGCCGAACTGGTGGTGCACACGTACTCTTTGGAACTGGCCACGTCCCAGGTGTCGAATTTTGCGCGCATTCTAGACGAAACGCTTGCGGGCAGCGACTGCATGGAGTTTCAACGTGCAATTGTTATTCACAATGCGGGCACGCTGGGAGACACGTCACAGCATGCAAGAGAAATTGGTGACATTGAGACGCTGAAGCAGTATTATCACATCAATTTGTTCTCGGCGCTGGCATTAAATTTTGAGTTCATGCGTGTGTTCGCCGGTATTCCCAAATTGGTGGTTAATCTGAGCACGTTGGCGGCGCTGGAGCCATTTTCCTCCATGGGCTACTATTGTACGGTGAAGGCGGCTCGTGAAATGTATTTTCGTGTGCTTGCGCTGGAAGAGTCGCCAGCTGAAACGCTGGTGCTTAATTATGCACCTGGCGTTATTGACACACAGATGACGCTCCAGGTGCAGACGGAGTCACACGATCCGACATTGGCGGCCGTATTCAGGGAGCAGCGCGAGTCGAAGACCATGCTAACACCGCATATGACAGTGCTCAAGTTTTTACAGGTGCTGCAGGCACAAAAGTTCAAATCCGGTGATCATGTGGACTATCGAGATTAGACTAATGCGCAAATGTTGCTTACAAATTTCTACAGGTTTATGGGTTTTTGTTTATTCTGATATATTAATTAAATATAAATAAAAGGTTTAAGCTTGAAACTTTTAAAAAAAATCTGCAGCGGAACTTCGTCTTATTGGTATCTTCAGCAAATCGTCTGTCAGAGTGGATCCTGTGTCGATAGATGCGTCATTGCCGGTGCTGGACATAGCTGGTATCTGGTGTTTGCCATTACCATGCGGCATAGACCGCACTACACTGGGCGTAATCTTGCGCTCACGCGTCGTAGTCCAAGGTGATAGCGTCAGCGATTGTGTGTGATGACGCAGGCCCAGTTTGCCGGTGGCCAGCTGACGCGCAGCTGGCGACATATTGGTCAGTCGTTCCATGCTGGAACGCACAAACGGCGATCCAATGTTGCGACGCGCTGTATTTAGAGCTTGCTGTTTCTGGTTGCGCATCTTCTCATTGACCTTCTCGGCCAGCACAATAGCAATATTTTCCCTGCGCGAGTTCTCATTGATGTGAAACGAGGGTCCGGGCGTATTGCGTAGCGGCGTGTCCCCACCATCCAGGCGAAAGGGCGTGCCATCTAACTCACCCCATGTCATAATGGGAGAGAAAGCTTCACCTGGACACGGTGATGGTGAGCGCAACAGATCGAAGCCATGAATATGCGACATTCCCGTGACTGGGTCACTGGCCTCGCAGCTCGTTGCATCGACATTGGTAGCAATATTGATGACATGTGCTCCGGGCTGGCATATGGCTGGCAGTCTTGTGGCGATGTGCTGAACGCTTTGCTTGCGTTCGGCGAGCTGAACACGTTCCTGTTCAGTCAACTCAACGCCATTTGGCACGTACATAATTGAGTTCATGTTGGTGTATTGCCAGGTCTCGATCTTACGCAACGGATCGGATGCCTCAAATTGTTGCTTAATGTTGGGTAGCATTAGCGCTCGCTGCAGCTGCTCAGCGGACAGCTGCTCATGATTGTACAGCACGGCGTATTTCAGCCGCAGCTTCGCCTCAGCCGTCTCAATGATTTCCTGAAAGCTTTGATTGTCCTCGCTGGTGTAGTGCTGTAGAAAGGCGTCCAGCGACATTTTGCGACCAGAGCCATGCTGGCCCACACCATTGGCAATACTCTGGCTGCTACTGCTTACGAAGGGCGGCGTTTCCGAACGCGGTGTATTGCTGGCGTTCGCTGTGCTCAATGGTGTTTCAAATGTGGTTGGTGACATGACTGCAAAGCAAGAAAATAGCGTGATAAATGGAATAAATGACGAGAAGCTATGCAGCTTACCAATATTGCGACTGTTGGAGCCGCGTCGGCAACCAGTGCCAGAGGTACGGCCGAGACTGTAGCGCACTCGTATTTCGGCCATTTGTACAAAGTCGCGACGTGACTCCGCGTCAATGTAAGCGTTTTGTGCGCGCAACTGCTCCAGGTCGGGAAAGAAGTCACGCTGTATGATCTTGGACATCTCCTCAATGTACCGCTCCTCGGTTAATATATTGGGTTTAGTTTTTCGACGGTCTGTACTGCTGGGTAGTGGTCGCTTGAATTCCGCCAGTGTGGTGTTTGGCGCTTTGGTTATTTCCACGGCTCGACTGCCATGTATGCTGTGCGTGCTTGGTGTATCTGCCATATTGTTGGAAAGCGATTTATTTTTTATTTTCATAAACGGTACTTAATGGAGATAAAAATACAATGCAAACATTCGTTTGATGTCAACTGGAGGGTTGTCATACAGATACATAGTAGCCAGATCTCAAACTATCGCCGATACCTTTGGTGCTATCGATTGTAAGCAAGGACACCCATAGAGGTATTCCCTTTTAATTATTTTCCAACAAATGGTTGCTTTGTTGTCAAATAGGCTAAGCTCAATTTCTGTTTGTTTTTATATGTAAAAATAATAATTAAATTTCTTTAAAAACTAATCTACAAGCTTACACCTTATAGTGTCGGAGATATCTCTTACAATGCGTAAACCATTTAGTCACATACATATCTAAATTTTTGATCGTTGTGAAATTTTTGGACATAAAATTCTACGTTAAGCAACTACTTTGTTTTTTTTTCTGATCGTTGTGAAATTTTTGGTCAGAAAATCATAACTTTAAAAACGAGTGATAGATGAAATGCACAAGCGTAAAACTTATTAAAACAAGTGGGGAAAGATAATCTTCGGCGTACCGAAGATTTTATACTCTTTTCGAACCTTTAGACAATTTTCACTCTGCCAACTACACCACTGAAATTTCCAATGATGTAAACATTCGTTTTATCGCGTGACATTTATTATTCTTTGTTCTAAGAATTGGTATCATATGAATATACATTTTTCTTTTGAAATATTAAATTTATTTCCAGTTGTATGGCAGCTACAAGATAAAGTGGACCGATCCGGCCGGTTCTGACCAATGTGCTGTCTCTTTTAATAATAAGTAGCTTTGCAAAGTTTTATCGCGATAGCTCAAAAACTGAGGGACTAGCTAGATCAATTTATTTTGTCATTCTCAGCATACTGTAGGTAATTTTTGGGGGTCTCTGACGCTTCCTTCTATGCGTTATAAACTTCAGCACAAAGTTAATATACTATTTTTTTCGAAAAGAATATAAATATGAATTCTATAGCAGTTATCATCTCTGATCTGCGTTTGTAAATACAGACGGGCGGATGGACAGACAGACGGTCATGGTTAGATCGATTCAGCTATTGGTAGTGATCAGGAATATTTTTACTTTATATGCGAGAGGCTATGTTATACCCATTTTAACAATTTTTCATTTAGTTTAATGGGTTCAGGGTATTAAAGCATCTATACGGCGTGACGAAAGTATAAATGTTAAATGTTTATTTTTGGACGAACCATCAGACTGAACAAATTGGGGTGCGACTCTTGGCGAATTTGAGATACATATTATTATTTTGAAATAAGAATTCCCAGAGAGCCCCGATCCATCAGCTCCAGTCCATACCTTAATAGTCAAACAGTGATAACGCATATTTTTGTTCACCCACAATAAGGCCAAAATAAATGCATATTGTGCTGCTTGGCATTTCGAGATGTTTCCACGCTAACTAAGCCCAGAGTAGGCGGAAGTTGACCAGTACACTGCTGGGAAATCACATAAAACAAAGTATGCACTCTGTGTCGAGGGAAGCCGAATTTTGTTTAAGTGGTGCTCGACTGTATGGTGTCTTGTGAGATAGGCCGCCAAAGCCGTAGTTCCAACCTAGAAAGATTTTAAGTCTTCCTATAATTATATGACCATCCCTCTATCAAATCTTTGGCAGGGGCGCAGCTCAAACAACAAATGGGTTCAGGTTCAAGAAGACGGGTTTGGGTATCGGCTCTAGATAACTCGTCTGCAACTTCGTTACCAGAAATACCGGAATGCCCTGTGCCCAGCAAAGTGTGATCCAGTTTCTATGTGTGACCAATATCTATATATTACATTGTAAATATAAGAAGTTGGGGTGACGTGTGCATAGAAGGTGGTGTAAAAACTTTAATATTTAAGGATGTGGTATTGTTTCTGTTAAGAGATGTATATTTAATTAGTGTTGATTGGATGTATCGGAAGAATTTTCTTATCTGAAGGGTGGCCAAAGTGGGGTAGAGGTTTGGGCGTTTTGAGTGTTTATGTTTAGAGTATAATGGCTGCTCAAGCATTGGTCGGTCAGTCGATTACGGCAATTCATGTTCTTTTGGGAGTAGTGATTCGTGTATTAGCTGGTCTGCGTGTAATCGTTAAGGTCTTCTTCTGGTAAGTGAATTTATGTGAGCAATGTTCCCAGCATGTGGATTAAAATGATATTGTTGATTGTAGGTGTGTATGCTTGAAATTTAGTTAAGTGTGTTCATAATAAGGTCTTTATGTATAATTTAATTCATAACAAGGGGAGGAACCCTTCACATAAGTCTGATTTTGAAATTAAGCTTTTGCCGCAGTCTTTTGATGTGGGATTTTGCGGCCAACCCCAAATGGCCGTATGTGCAAATGAGAAGTATTTTTTAATCATACTCTTTTCAAATGAAGTAGTATATTCACTTTGTGCTGAAGTTTGTAATGCATAGAAGGAAGCGTCGGAGAACCCCAAAAGTTACCTCCAGTATGTTTAGAATGACAAAACAAATTGATCCAGCCATGTCCGCCTGTCTGTATGTATGCAAACTATTCCCTCAGTTTTTGAGCTATCGCGATAAAAACTTTGCACAAAGACTTATTATTCAAATGTACATTGGTCGGACCCAGCCGGATCGGACCACTATATCTTATAACTGCCATACAACTGGAAGTCGGTTTTGGCCATAAGTCCGATGTTTTCAAAGCAATTGCTTTCAATTTGTTTGTACACTTGAACATCCTTATAACTCATCAATGTTTAAAATTGCAAAACGATTGAGTCATAAATAGCGAAGATATGCGTCAATAAATATTTTGAGACAGGTGAAAACGAGCAAACAAAGCGAAATGCAAATAAGTTTTTAACAGATTGCTCTTTTAGAGAGTTTGTTATCGATCCTCAAAACGGTTTGGTGGTGTAAGTGGAAAAGTACCGCGCTGACAAATGGGAGAGCGCGGTTCAAATCCCGACCACGACTTATAATTTATTTTATTCTTGTTTTCAAATATAGAATAATTGTAATCAAAAGATAATGTCTTAGAACAAAAACAGTGCCACGTGTCAGAGGTTTTTTAAACGGTCTGGTGGTGTAAGTGGTAAAGTACTGCGCTGACAAACGCGAGGTCGGTGGTTCTAATCCCGGTCGCGACATCATCCATTTTTATCAGAGACTATAAGAGCTAGAAATTTGGAATATAAGTTCTCGTAGTCCCGGGACAGCACAAGTTTATTATTGTTATCGATAACTCGTCCCGTTCAAAAGTTATCGATACATTTCGACATCAGACCAGTGTTTGTTGGCCGTAACTTGAAAGTTATAAGAATTAGAGGCCCCAAATTGGGCATTTTTAATCTCGAATATCATACACATATTACAAATATTTCACTTTTTGGATACCACCCCCCAATCCACCCAAAAGTTGAAAAAAGTTGAAGCTATGACCTTGGTCACACATTTTATAGCCAATGTTATGTCCTAAAAATTTCTGATAAGATCGGACAATAAACACAGAAGTTATTTAAGATTTTACTTTCGATTACATGTATGTATATACACTGATAGATTAGTTGTTCTAGAATATGAGTCTAGACACGATTGTAACTGCAATTGTGTACCTAGATATTGTCATAGGTAAGATTAAGCTGTATATAGATAATATGAAGAAATTTAAGAGTTTTCAATAAACCTGCCAAAGCAATGCGGCAGCAGTCGTTATTTTACATCGAATTAGTTCGTACGTGTTTCTCTCGCGGTCTTGCGTTGTGTTTCAGTTCGGAGTTTGCATTTCTGTTAAATTAGTATGACTGTTAGGACTGGGTTCAGGGTATCTCTTAGTCGGGCACTCCCGACTAGAGCTCTCTTACTTGTTTTTTAAATTAATTTTTTCAAATATTAAAAAGCTTGAATTTAATATTTTAAAAGAACAATCTAAATTCATATGATACAAATTTTTAGATCCACAAAAATAAATGCCACGCGATAAAACGATTTTTTACAGCATATGAAATTTCAGTGGTGCAGTGGGCAGAATGAAAATTGTCTGAAGGTTCGAAAAGAGTACAGAATCTTCGCCACGCCGAAGATAACCCTTTAATTATATTCCTAACAAGTGCAGGGTTCCAGAGGCGAGTGGATTATCGAATCGAAGCCATCATATTCGTGTTTCTGCACGTAAATAAGAAAATTTGCTGTTGAGTACAGGGAAACCCGCTCTGGAATGTGTCCCATTCGGGACAAAAACTTAACGCGCCAAATTTTAACTGTGGCCAGGTCGCCAGGTGTATCTTGATGGTAAGAAAATAGCGCACACTGACAACATCATTTATTTGGGAGGACATGCGCCTCACATGTGGAAATTGGACTGGCTCCTCAGACCAGGAAGTGGTGTTTCCCTCAGAGCTAAGGTGAGTCTATTTAAGCACCCGTCTAACCTCTGAATCCTTGGATGGTCGCGGCATGGCCGGTTTCATTAGCAATTTTAAAGCCTTAACTTTCAATCCATACCCGTGCTTGTGAAAGCGGACTTATCCCACTGAGATGGGGTTTTCAGTTCGAATCATTCTTCCAGCCTGCAAACAGTGAAAGCAACCTGTGTAGCTTGCCTGCGAAGGGCATTTTTAACATTCTTCCATTATAAAACAAGTAATAGTGCTCTAGTCAGGAGTGCCCGACTACGAGATACCCTGAACCCACTTCTCACATCCATTCCTACTTACCTATAAATGCAATTGCAATGCAATTCTTATTGCAATCATAAACAATATAATAAATAATATTCACTCTTAGACTGCTTTCAACATTTTCAATCACTATTTTCAAGTGATGCCCAGCTGCAGTTTTAATAAACATAAACATTACCCACCAGCTTGCAAAGCGAATTCAACCACTTTTGATTAAGGCGCAGCTGCGGCTTTTATAAACATAAACTCAACAGCGCAAGATTTAAAGTAAACATATTCTTACAGTATTGAACTCTAGACAAAGCTTTGGCATCAACTTAGCTGACTTGCAGCATAAGACTACGAATGTAATTTAGTTCTAATTTTGATACTGAATAAAGATGACGCCTTTCGTTCCTACAAAAACAAAATATATTTTTTCAAATTAATATTCCTCAATTGATTAATTTGCGCCCAACGTAGAGCATGCGCCTTTTAAAAAATTCACAAAAAAGAATTACACAAATTAAAATATCCTTAGTGAATCGCGGGTGAAATAAAGTGCCGTTGTTCAATATCAAAAGAGGCAAAGTCTCCGAACTCAATCAAAAGAAACCTATAAAAAATAAGTATCAAAAGCGAGCATCAAATATTTCCAACAATTGGAAAAAAAACCAGTAACTTGAAGGAAGGAAAGAATACCCCGACTACGTCCCACAAATATTTTATATAAAGCTTTTTATATATAATTATATATTATTATACTTTATTTTTTACAAATAAGAACACATTCAAACAATTGTCAGAATTGTAAGCAATTAAAAACAAGTGGAGAAGGATTATCTTCGGCGTGCCGAAGATTAAATACTCTTTTCGAACCTTTAAGCAATTTTCACTATTTTTCCGTGACTGCTTATTTAATTCGCAGATATTAATGTCGCATACATATACCCCTACATATAAAATAAAATATATAAAGGTATTCATGTAAACAGGGACGTTTCACTATCCGCAGCTCGTGGACGCGTCCCTTAGCATTCATAAGTGCTACCGAATTGAACAATATACAAGTTTCAGTTTTTCCAAAAAGTCATAACTACATTACATATGTATACTACAATATACATACCAAATTTTGTGCCTGTTGCTCTTATACCTTTCAAGGCCGCTGTCGGAAATTGAATTGTCATAAAACTTAATCTGAACATACGAGAGCTTATATACAGAATTTGAGATCCATATTTTTGTTCGCGTGGCATTGGTTTTGCCAATGAATTTAAATTTTTCTTTTGAATTATTCTATTAAAGCTACTTTATGTATGAAAAAAAAATAGAAACAATTTAGGAAATTGAAAATAAATTAATTTGACTACAGCTATTATATATTTGAAAAGAAGAATAAGAAACAAGTAAGAGTGCTCTAGTCGGGAGTGCCCGACTACGAGATACCCTGAACCCAGTCCTTACAATCATTCGTACTGCTCTAAACACACACATGCTGCAGTACAAGCAGTACAAGCAGTGCAAGCGGTTTAAGCAGTTAGCTTGCTTTTCGCTGAGCCCCACACAATGGAAAGTTAAATCTTAAATAACTTCTGTGTTTATTGTCCGATCTTATTGAAATTTTTGGGGCAAGCAATTGTCGATAATATGTGTGACCAAACCAAATTGCAAGGTCGTACCTTAAAAATGCGTTTTTTTAACTTTTGGGGGGTTTGGGGGTGGTATCCAAAAAGTGAAATATTTGTTACATGTGTATGCTATTCGAGATTATACATGCCAAATTTGGGGTCTCTAGCTTTTATAACTTTGAAGTTATGTCCCAAAAACGATAGTCTAAAATCAAAATTTATCGATAACTTTTGAATGCGATGAGTTATCGATCAAATGAAATAAACTTGATCTGTCCCGGGATTAGGAGAACTTATGTTCCAAATATGAAGTCTCTAGCTCTTGTAGTCTCTGATATCTGTGTGTTCATACAGACAGACAGACAGACAGACGGACAGACGGACAGACAGACGGACATGGCTAGATCGACTCGGCTGTTGATACTGATCAATAATATATATACTTTATATGGTCGGAGATGCTTCCTTATGCCTGTTACATACATTTGCACAAAACCATAATACCCTTTTTACCCATTTTTAATGGGTTCAGGGTATAAAAATGAAAATAAATGACCACCGCTGGTCTTGAACCCAGGACCTTTCGCTCAACAGTTCGCAACTTTACCCCTTACGCCACAAGCCGTTTTGATGATCGCTGACAAAATCCCTTGAAGAGCAGACTGTCAAAAGCTTTCTTGTTTTGCTTTTTACTGCTTACACCAAGCAGTTTTAAAAATCGCTGACAAACTCGATTTATACTGAGCTTTTGTTTTTTCGCGTTGGCATTGTTTTTGTTCTAAGCCATTGAAAGCAAATGAATTTGATTACAGTTATTATATATTTGAAAAGAAGAATAAGAAAAAATGAAAATAAATGACTAGTCGCCGCTGGTCTTGAACCCAGGACCTTTCGCTCAACAGTTCGCAACTTTACCCACTACGCCACAAGCCGTTTTGATGATCGCTGACAAAATTGCTTGAAGAGCCGACTGTTACAAATTTCCTTGTTTTGTTTTCCTGCAACCTGCAACTCGCGTTTGTCAGCATTTGTTTTTTCGCGTGGCATTGTTTTTGTTCTAAGCTATTGGAATCAAATTAATTTGATTACAGTTATATATTTGGAAGGAAGAAAAAGAAAAAAGTATTAAATTAATAATCAGTCGCCGCCGAGGCTCGAACTTGCGTTCGTTAGCGCGGCTCTTTACGCCTTACGCCACAAACCGTTTTGATGATCGATGACAAAATACCTTGAAGAGCAGACTATCAAAAGCTTTCTTGCGCTTGACTTTGTTTGCTCATATGCACCTGTTTTTTCAAAATATTTAATGACGAATATCTTCGCTGCTTATGACTCAATCGATTTGCGATTTTACCCATTGATGAGTTATAAGGATGTTCAAGTGTACAAGGAAATTTAAGGCAATTGCTTTGAAAACATCGGATTTATGGCCAAAACCGACTATGAGGTGTATGGCAGCTATAAGATATAGTGGTCCGATCCGGCCGGCTCCGACCAATGTGCTGTCCCCTTGAATAATAAGTGTCTGTGCAAAGTTGCATCGCGATAGCTCAAAAACTGAGGGACTAGTTTGCATACATACAGACAGACAGACAGACAGACAGACAGACAGACAGACAGACAGACGGACATGGCTAGATCAATTTGTTTTGTTTTTCTAAGCATACTGGCAGTAACTTTTGGGGGTCTCAGACGCTTCCTTCTATGCGTTACAAACTTCAGGACAAACTTAATATACTATTTTCTTCGAAAAGAGTATAAAGAAGAGCTGGATAACTTAATAGAAAATTTCCAAAGATTAAAATTGGCTAATAGTAACCTAACAGCAGATTTGGTAGCTCCATTAATTGCCAACCAAACAAAAGCTCTTCAGGAGGAAATCTCTGAATTAAAATCACAATTTACACTAAATTCAAGTTATGAACAGGAATTTAAAGCAACAGAAATCAATGACCTCATCCGTTGTGACGAGTCATTTGATGTTATAAAGTCAACCCCTGAGTTCTCAGGTAGTTATAACACATATGTTAGTTGGCGTGAAGCAGCTTGCTGCACTATGAGAATGACCAAAGAAGGTAGCAGGAAATAAATAACAGAGCAAACGATACCAGGACCAATCATGGTACTGTTCTCAACTTTGAAGCTATTTTGTCTAGATTGGATTTCGCTTATAGTGATAGGCGACCAATTTACATTATAGAACAAGAGCTTAGCATTTTAAGGCAAGGCCATTTGTCTTTTCTTGAATACTATAACTTAGTCAATAAAAAATTAACTCTCTAAAACAATTATGACATATCATTTCCGAACTAAATAATAAAAACAGGGACAATGCCCATAGAATTTTGATTACAGGCCTTATCGGTTTTTTGTCTGAAATACTATTCTCGCTTAAGCCTGAAAATTTACCAAATGCACTAGCTAAAGCTCAAGAGCTTGAAGTAAACTATTAAAGGGCTAATTTTGCCTTTAACCACTTCACAAATACAAAAAATTTCAAGCTCAACTCAAAAGAATCAGCAAAAAAAAACCTGATAATAAAATCAAACTAAACAAGTAAGAGTCCTCTAGTCGGGAGCGCCCGACTAGGAGATACCCTGAACCAAGTCCATACAATCATGCATCTCAGCACACACACATGCTGCAGTTCAAGCAGTACAAGCAGTGCAAGCAGTTTAAGCAGTTAGCTTGCTTTCACCGAGCCCCACACAATGGAAAGTAAAATCTTAAAAAACTTCTGTTTATTGTACGATCTTTCTGAAATTTTTAAGACATACCATTGGCTATAAAATGTGTGACGATACCAAATTGCAAGGTCGTACCTTCAAAAATGGGTTTTTTCAAATTTGGGGGAAATAGGGGCCTCTAGCTCTTATAACTTGTAAGTTATAGCCCAAAAACGCTAGTCCGAAATCTAAATTTATCGATAACTTTTGAATGGGTCGAGCTATCGATAAAATTAAAAAAACTTGATCTGTCCCGCCACTACGAGAACTTATATTCCAAATATGAAGCTCTTATAGTCTCTGAGATCCGCGTGTTCATACAGACAGCCGGACAGACAGACGGACATGGCTAAATCGACTCGGCTGTTGATACTGATCCAAAATATATATACTTTATATGGTCGGAGATGCTTCCTTATGCCTGTTACATACTTTTGCACAAAACCATAATACCATTTTACCCATTTTTAATGGGTTCAGGTTATACAAATTTGATAATCGCCTTCGTTTCAATCAAGCTCCACAAAATCAAAATTTTGTGAAAAACAAAAATATTCCTCAACCTCCTCCAGAGCCAATGGAGATTGTCAAATCAATCCAAATACTAAATAGGCCCTATCACCATAACCAAAATCAAATTACTATGCAACCGAAAAAACGAGAATCAACTCCTTCTTCGGTTCAACAACCCAATAAACTCTTGCGAGTAAATAATATCCAGGAGGACCATTTTTTAGAAAAAGAGGGGGACAACTCCCATTCATCTTTAGAGTAGATAAAAAAATTAACAAAATTATAAAAATACCAATTGATACTTGTGCTACTGCTTGTTAAGTCAACAAGGGTATCTATGAAAATGCAGAAGAATTAGTTATTAAAAAAATAATAAAAACTTTAAATGGCTATTGTATTATAACACATTTTTGTAATATAAATATATTCGGCAAACGCCACAGATTCTAGGAAATAGACAATTTAGATGCAGATCTATTGATCGGCTATAATCTATTAAAATAAATGAAAGCAGTAATCGCATTTCAAATGAAACTTTTTATTATAATAACAAAACCGAAAAAGTAAATTTTATAACGCATATCCCAGAATCGGTTGGCAATTTAAAAAGTTCAGATGAATCATATACTGTTTCATCATATTTGGACTACCAAAATGGAAAATGGAAAACATTTTCCTTATGTAATGTATCCGATACAGGATCATCATCATTAAGTGACGCTGATAGCCCACATACACAAAAATTAGAATTGACAATAATTCTAAGGAAAACAAGTAAGAGTGCTCTAGTCGGGAGTGCCCGACTATAAGATACCGTGAACTGAGTCCTTACAATCATTCATAATAATCTTAACACACACATGCTGCAGTACAAGCAGTACAAGCGGTTGAAGCAGTTAGCTTGCTTTTTCGCTTGGCCCCACACAATGGAAAGTGTGTGACCAAAACAAATTGCAAGGTCGTACCTTCAAAAATGCGTTTTTTGAACTTTTGGGGGAATTGGGGGGTGGTATCTCTGGTAGTCTCTGATATCTGTGTGTTCATACAGACAGACGGACGGACAGACGGACAGACAGACGGACATGGCTAGATCGACTCGGCTGTTGATACTGATCAATAATATATATACTTTATATGGTCGGAGATGCTTCCTTATGCCTGTTACATACTTTTGCACAACTTCATTATACCTTTTTTACCCATTTTTAATGGGTTCAGGATATAAAAAGAAACCATTAAGAATCGGGGACGATCCTTTCTAAGAAAGGGAGGAGTTATCACCCAGCTTGCAATGCAATTCTTATTGCAATCATAAACAATATCCTAATCCTTGATTCACACTTAGAGCGCTTAGCTTGCAAAGCAATTCTTATTGCAATAATAAATAATATTCACTCTTAGACTGCTTTTAACATTTTCAATCACTATTTTCAACTGATGCGTAGTTGCAGCTTTTATAAACATAAGCATTATCCACCAGCTTGCAAAGCGAATTCAACCACAACAGCGCAAGATTTAAAGTAAACATATTCTTACAGTATTGAACTCTAGACGAAGCTTTGGCATCAACTTAGCTGACTTGCAGTATAAGACCACGAATGTAATTTAGTTCTAATTTTGATACTGAATAAAGAGGACGAGGTTTTTGGTCCTACAAAAACAAAATATATTTTTTTCCAATTGATATTCCTCAATTGGTTAATTTGCACATCCATACAAACACTCACATTTTGCAAGCAGTGCAAGTAGTTTAGGCAGGCTAACTTATTCGCAAGCCCACAGTACGGAAAAGAAAATCTTAAATAACTTCTGTGTTTAGTGTCCGATCTTTACGCAATTTTTAGGACATAAAATTGACTATAAAATTACAAGGTAATACTTTCAAATATTAGTGTTTTTCACCTTTGGGGGATGCAAGGTCCTACCACTAAAATAGGTTTTTTGCACTTTTGTGGGATGGGGGTATCCAAAAAGTAAAATATTTGTCACATGTGTATGCATTTCAAGTTTATACAAACAAATTTCGGGACCTCTTGCTTTTATAACTATTAAGTTATGGTGCAAAAACACTAGTCTGAAATCTAAATTTATCGATAATTGATCGAAAATATTTAATTAACTTGATCTGACCAGGGATTACGAGAAGTTATATTTATAAATTCTCTACCTTTTGTGGTCTTTGAGATCCGCGTGTTCATACATACGGACGGACAGGCGGACATTGCTAGATCGACTCGGCTATTTATACTGATCAATAATAAGTATACTTTATTTTATACTTGACAGTATGTCGATGGAACGTAAATTTGCCCAGCCGATGCAACAAATTAAACTGTATGGAAAATATATGACCCATTAGCCCATGAGAGTTGGCTATTTTTGAAGATTGTAATTTAGTGCTAGTGAATACTAGCCAAATTCCAAGACATTTCAATGTGTCATTAACGCGCATGAATGAGGACGTCAATGCGCGTGAACTTGTTAACTATTTTTTCAATGCTATGAAAAAATTTAATGAAATACCTGTCGCGATCGGCAATGAGTTGCTTGTAATATTGTTGCTGTACAGCGTCCCTGACTCCAACGAAATGTTTCGGTGTGCGGAGTAGGAGGATCAGGAGTAGGTGGGCTGCTGCCGGGAACTGCTGGCTGGGCTGGCTGGGCTGGCAATTGATGCGCACGCAGCGATATCATTTGGCATTTTTGTAGGTGTTGCTGATTGCTGCACGTAGCTGCTGCTGCTGCTGCTGCTGCCGCCGCTGCCGCCGTCGATGTCCGCACTTGAAACTGAAGTCGAGGCAGCTGGAGTTGCGGGCTTTTCTCAAATTCAATTTAGCTGGTGTTGTTGTTGCTTGTAATTTTGTTGCTGCAACAGATGCAATCAGCAGTTGAGGCAAAGGCAAAGCTATCGATATCAGTTGATGCTGCTGCTGCTGCTGCTATTGCTGTTGACTGTTTGCCACTTTATTTTATTGTTTCCCCAAAGGCAATGCAACAACAGCAACAGCAACGACAACAACAACGGTAGCTCGAAAGTGAAATAAATCGCCAGCTGGCAGCCACAATTCTAACAGCCAGCGTCACGCAATAGGAAAAAGCTGCCTCTCACACCCTCGCACCGCGTGTGTGTGTGGGTTGCCTACAACAACAGCAACAACGACAACAGCAACGACAGCAACAGCAACATCGAAAACGACAACAGCAACATCAATTAAACGAACAGCAACAATGCCGCCTCGGCTTGTATGCGGGTGTAAGTTGTCGCTTTTATCGTTTTTGTTTTGTCATTGATTTCATTTCAATTTGATTGCAAATTGAAATCAATTGTTATTCTTGCTATTGATTGTGCATAATTTGTGACAATCGTTTGCCTGATTTTATTCTTTGAGCGACACAAGCTGAAATGAAACTGAAACGGAATCTGTGACTGTAGCTGAAAGTATGTGGGAAATGTTTTTGGCCGCTTCTGAACTTTCACACGGCGATTGGTTACGGACAACTTTGAAATGTCCCACTGATTGCCAACTAATTCCGAGACTAATTAACTGTCTTTGCACCTGCTTAACCAGCCGACTAATAAGCCTTATTAATAAGCCTTAAAGCATCGGACAATCGCACTGTCGAACAGTCGAACAATCGACCCACGCAAATGGACCAAAGCGAAACTTTAAATTGATACGAAACAAAGAACAGATGAAGGAGAAAGAGCGACAACAACGGAGACAACGATGAAGACGGCGACTCAATTTAGCCAACTGAATGACTGATTAAAACCCAACAGAAACGCAACGGAGAGCGGCTCTCGATATGCAGCAACGAATTTATAATACCCTTTTGCCAAAATCAGAAATGGTATTCCACTAGAATATGATGAATCTAAAATTTAGGAAAGACCTAAAAAAATAATAAAACCATGATTTATTACAAGTGATTTGATTATGCCTTTAGTGTTTGACTAACATAATAGCTTTTTCTTACTAAAGCTTAACATATGATTTTAGTTAGGCGGTTCATTGATTTATATAGGAAATATCTATTGTTTTGAATAAGAGATGTGAATGAACCTGTTCAGTACATAGGATGTGAGCTCAATTGCACAGCTGTAATACCCCTGAAAGCGTTTTTACAAGCCACAAGTCGACCGGCACATCCAAGGAGCGACATACGCAAATTAGCATTTCCCTTGTAGCAGCAGCAGCAACTGTCGCCACCAGCAGCCGTAGGAGAGACAGCAGCAACGGCAACTACAACTGCAACGACACCGACAGCAACAGCAAAAGCAACAAGCCCAATTCCAGAGTCGTCCGACTCATCATTAAAATGTGTCCGCTCGCCCAAAAACTTGATAGCGACATTGGCTGTCGTCGTCCGTTGTGGATGTCGTCGTTGTCGTCAATGTCGCCACAAAGGAGCCGCCGCCGCTGGCGAGCACAAAAATGCGAACAGCCTGCATACTCCCACCGTAGGCAGAAGACTGCAGACTGTAGACTGTCGACTTTAGAGACGGCAGAGGGCTGAGGAGGCAGACTGGGGAGACTCTTCAGAATCTGCACCTGTCCTTTGCTGTGTTTGTGTGTGTACTGGGCACGTCATTTAAATTACATTAAATTGTTGCGCTGACCATGAAAGCGCTGCAAATAAATTCGTTAAAATAACTGAGCCAAAAACGCAGCAGCAACAGCAACAGCAACAGCAGCAGCATAAGCAACGGCAACAGTCTCAGATTTGCTGCTGGCAAAGTGGAGCAGTGAACGGGGGCAACAATCCCCGCCAGAAGCAGCAGCAGCAGCAGCAATTTATGCGACCACGATGGCAACCGTTGTTGCTTGCTGCTGCTGTTGCTGCTGCTGCTGCTGATGCTGATGCCGTCGGGCATTTGATTTGCAACACAAACAATGACAACGGCAACAAATTTCATGAATGAAAGATTGTGCGGCTGCTGTTGGACAGGAAGTGAACTGCATAACGGACGCGGAGGTGGAAAGGATGTGGTTGCATTTGCTGCCGTTGTTGATTGTCTGTCGATAGGCGTGTTGTTTTCTCAGTGGGTTGCGCAAAAATGTTGCTCAATCAGCATCAGCATGCATAATGCAGCTGATACTTGCCCCGGCAACGAGGGTGGCTCCAGCAGTTGTCCAGCAGCACTGGCAGCACTCCGCGACATAACCGACACAGCAAATGGCCACAAATTGCAGTGGCAGTGGCAGAGGCCATCGCCAATTACGTGCTCGCAACTTGACATTGAGGCTGTCCCATATAAGGCAAAAGGCTGCGCATTTATATTGTAATTATGCCGTCGCAGTCGGCGTTAATTTCATTGGCAGGAACGCACCTGCAAACAGTAGCTGCCACAAGTTGCACGACCGGGCCACATGCTGCCGTGTTGCTGCCGTGCAGCGACTGCTAACCCTGGCAACTGGCAACTGGCAACCCTTCGCGTCCGTCGCGAATCATTTTAATTCAATTTACAAGTCGATCGCAAATGTTCGGCCAGCTTCAATTGCTTTGAGGGTGCCAACTGGCATGGAATTTGTGAATGTGAATGTATTGCTGCTCCTGCAGCGTGGTGCTGCTGATGTTGCTGGCTTTATTTTGGCACTGCTAAATTAAGATTCCATTAGCTGCCAACTAAGGCATCTTAGAAATGCATGCGAGAGCCGCTGTAAGCAGCGGCGATAAATCTCGCAAGTGTCAAATGGTGCCGCAGTCGCCGCCGTCGCCGCCAGCTACATCCTCGCTAAGTGCCGCAACAATTCTCAATTCTCAATTCTCTAACAGCAGACGAGCAATTGAAACGTGTCGTAGACAATAAATTCCAAACTACAATAAATTATTGCTATAAATATTTCGCCAAAGGTTTTTCTCTCGCTTTTATCTTGGGGCAAAGTTTGAAGGCGTTTCTGCCAACAGCCAGAATCAAAGACAGCCAACAGCTTCTTCTTTTTTCTTGTTTGGTTTTGTTGGTTTATTTTTGTGCCTGGTTTTTGGACAAGTGACAGCCCAAAGTGACAGAGACTGCCAAGACAGGCCCAAAATTGAATTAGCAATTGAGAAAAAGTAAAGTGCAATTGTTGCCAGTTCATAGTGTTCCAGGAGCAATGACAATAAATCGCTCACACTTATGACAACCAGCAGAGAGCAAGAGCAGCTCGGAGCTGCTCGGAGCAACACGGTGCCGGTGACGGCAGCTGGGAACAGGGAGCTGGTCAAAACCGAAAACCAATCCTTTTACGGTCAGCCAAATAAATCATCACAGCCGCACAATGATGAAATTATTATTTATGCACAGTCTTTGGAACTGCGTGTGCTCCAGTTAAAGTTAAATTCACTTTTTAATACACTGCCAGCAAAGAAGTTTATTCAAACTAGCAGTAGCTTTGCAATGATCCAGAAGAGTAACTGTGATTGCGTTTATGGTCTGTGAAAGAATCACATATCAAATTAGGCAAGCTAGTTATACAAATCATATTTATTATTATTATATTTATTATTATTAATATAAGTATTATTATTATTATTATTATTATTATTATTATTATTATTATTATTATTATTATTATTATTATTATTATTATTATTATTATTATTATTATTATTATTATTATTACTATTTTTATTATTATTATTATTATTATTATTATTATTATTATTATTATTATTCAGTATTAATTGAACTTTTAAAAGCACAGCATTCTCCAACATGGACTCGAACCCGGGTCCTAACTAAGCACTTTCAATTCTGTTTTCCCTTAGCTACCTACGTGAAAGGATATACAAAATTTCGTTGTCAGCGGAAAATAGGCCCAACTGGGAGCTGAACTTCAAATTGCGACCTGTGGACACTTGTTGCCGTGGCTGTGGCTGCCTTTGTCGCCATGAAATTATTGCATGCAACATTTACCGTATTAATAAATTATGAGTATTTATGTGCTGTCAGAAGTCGTGACGGCAGAGCGACACACAAAGTGATAAAATTAGCACAAAAATCTGTGCGTTTCGCAGTGTTTGGCGTTTCGGTTATTCGGGACAGACTCGTAAATAATGTATATGCGTGTGTGCTTATTGAATGTCTTCATAAGCGGGCGGGCAACAATTGGAAATTTATGCTCTCGACTTATATGGGCAACAGGTTGGACACGGAGTCGCGCCGCTTCATAACTGTAACTGTAACTGGTGCAGGCAACAGCAACAACAGCTACAACAGCAACAGAAACAACAGCAACAGCAGTAAACAGCAATTGCAATAGCAATAGCAACAGCAAGAGCAACAGGTGCAGGCTGGCTGGCTGGGCAGTCACTCAAGCTATGTAATATGTCCTGCAACAACAACTAGTACAACAACAACAACAACAACAACAACAGCAACACCAGCAACAACAACTTGTCTCTTGACACTTGGCGCATTTGACACTCAACGCGCGCATTCACTTTAAATCTAAATTTACTGATATCTGCGTACAAAATAGTATCAACAGCGGCGACAGCAACAACAACAAGTGCTACAAGCCAAACAACAACAGCAACATCAGCAGCAACAGCAACAGCAACAGCAACAAGTCGGCCTGCATCGAGTAACGAACGACCTTAGAGGTAATAAACATAAATAACGCCATTGAAAGCGACGCAGGCGCAGCTGAGATCAGTCCAAGAGTGAGTCTAAGATTGCAATGGACTCCAAGACGCAGACGCAACTGACGTCAAAGGGGGGGAGCAGAGACGTCGACCAGCCAGGCCAGGCCAGGCAGCTTGTTACTTGTTACTTTGTTGGCCAACTCGACTTAGCCGTCGACGCCGACTGCGACTTAGAGTTGGGGCCTGGCTCGGCTCGGCTCTTGTCTATGGGCGGGCGTCACAAGAGCCGTCGAAGGTCAACAGATTGTCGGCCCGGTGTCTATTGGTGTCTCTAGCCGCTTATAGCGTTTGCTGCCAGCAATCGTGCCATTGAGCGGGCGGGCATTTCGCTGGGCAGGCGTAGCCGTGATAATTGTTTCTTGTCCATTTGCCCAGTTTGATTGCAACTAATGAACTCTAATGAACAAGCAGCGGTCGCTGTTGATAGACAGCGCTACGGAGTGAAATCTCTGATTTAACTCATAAACAGGTATATTAAGTAAAACAATTGATTTGATTATACATATCTTGCATTTATAAATTGTTTTTTCTCAGGGGTATACAATTCTTAAGCTAAGCCAAGTAATTAGCGGCAAGGACTTTCCCCTTTTGGAGACGACTTGCTTTATTCAGCCGATGGCCACAAAAGAGCTGACTACCAGATATTCTGGGAGGACACGGCCGACTCCTAGTGCTGATGTGTGGCCTCAATATTGTATATGGAGATCAAGTGTGTCCAGAAACGTGAAATATTTGGATCCATAAGAATGCAGAATGGATGTGAGGGATGTGTGTGTGCTCTGTGGGCCTTCTGTTGAACCTGCAATCTATGATGTTCACTGAGGTGTAATTGGTGCGAAAGTAACGCGACCTGATCAGCTTTGTCTGTATGTACACCGAATACTTGGCTTAAGGATGACGATCCTCATCCATCTCTCTCGGTCATAGGGCAAATAGTAGGCGGACGAACTAGTTGTGAACAGGGAACAGATGAGCAACAGCTGCATCTGCATTACACAGATGTTATATTCCTGGCAAAGCTTTGATGATTGCTGCCAAGCCTACCTGGACTGTCTGCCAAACCAGAAACCAAGTCGCCTTTACCCTGACGAAATGTCAACAAAGGCAACAAGTCTATCGTTGCCGGATGACTAACTGACTGACTGACTGACTGGATGACTGGATGACTGGCTGACTAGCTGACACCCACATGGCTGGGCAATAAGCACACAATTTGCATAAGCTGCTCAAGCAGAGGACAGACTCAGATTCAAAAGCCAGCAACAAGTAAGCAGCAGCCGGAGTCGGAGTCTGAGACAGCTTGCAACGGGTGCGGGAGTCCGAGCCGGGCCACAAACATCTTCAGTCTGCCACACATTTGTAACGGAGTAGTGCAGGGATGAACGGAGAAAAAGATCGAGAGAGTGAGACATTCAAGTCGGCAAGTCGAAAATGATATACCCTTTCTGCATTGTTGATATTTAGAAAGATACAAAAAATAAGAAATATAGAACTACATAAATAAATAAAGGTCACTTAAATTAAATATAACAAAATCATAAGCATACATATAATAATTAGTTAAAAAATCTAGCAGTTTCATTACATACGCCATAGGCTATTCATTATGCTCGCAATGAAAGTAGAAATATCAACAACTGGGTAAAGAGTGAAAAATAAAAAGAATTACCTCTGCATTGGGGGCTCTGCTCAGCGCACAAGACATAATAAAAATCTCTTTTATGGCACTTAAGTGTTTTGTGTGCGGATTGTGGGTAGCATTTTACCTTGGCTGCTGGAGCAGCTGGAGCTGCTGCTGATGCTCTTGGGCTAGCCCCCGTTCGTCGCCAGCCACGACTCTGGCCACGATTTATGCGACTTTTGGCCAAAGTAAATTGCGCATAAAAAAGAGCCAACTTTGCGCTGCATTTGATGATGAAGTGCTCAAAATAATGCGAGCCACGAAAATTTACTAAGTGCAAGCGTTGAATTTATTAGACAAAACTTTGCTGTTTACGAGCTGTTGCTGCACGCTTATCAAGCAGCATCAACTGGCTAACTTATGGCCCCAGTTGGGTAACAGGTGCAGCCCTCGTCCATGCTTAGATCTTGGCTCTAGAGTCTTGGTTTTGGGTTCGGTCAGCTCGGTAGCCGCAGCCTGCGGTCAAACAATGCTTTCAAGTTCAAGTCATGAAGGAAAGGTGCGCTCCCACGATGCTGGTGCAAATTACACACATGTACACATGAACACATTCACACACTCCACACACACACACACACACAGAAGAGCTGTGAGAGGCGGCGGCAACTGCCAACTGGCAACTAACAACGGGGCAACATTCAAATCCCATCAGCCACGCATGCAATCATCATGATCATTATGAGCGGAAATGCAGGAAAAGTAGGAGGTTTTTAACAGCCACCGAACGACCACCGACCGACCGACCGACCGTCCGACCGACCGACAGAGCGACTGTTTTTTGTCTCTGGCAAGTTGGCATCCTGTTCCAATCGCATTCGCACTGTTCATTCTCTTGGCGGCGGTGGCGGCGGCATTGCCACCATGGGCATAAAAAGGCGCACAAAACTTTGTGGCATGCAAAAAGTGGCGACGCCGCCGACGCCGCAGCAACAGCTGAAGGGGCAGGGGCGCAGCAGCAGCAGCAGCAGCGGCAGCGGCAGCGGCATTTTATGTCGCCAGCAACAACAGCAAATGACTTTAATTGCATTTCTCGGCGCACTTTTTGCCTCCACAACCGCAGTCAGCGTCGCTGTCGCCATCGCCATCGCCATCGCATTCGCAGTTAGCTAGAACAGACAAAGCGGCGGCGTTGCAACATTAACTAAAATTTGCCAGCTCGGCGGCGGCGGAGATGCTCTTTGTTGCTTGTTGGTGCCACAATCTTGATATAAATAATAATTAAATGGATTAGCGGCCTATCGACGATGCATTAGATGCTGATGCGGCTGATGCTGCTGCTGCAACGCCTCGCGCTCAGTAGCTGCCACTGCCACTGTAACTGCAACGCCTCAAGAGATCAACGCCGCAGATTGGGCAAAGCAAACAAAAGCCTGATTGGGCAGCGGGACGCAGCAAGGTGGCAACTCAGGTGAGTGCACGCTCAATTAATTAATGGCAACCATGAAAGAGCCCGAAACGACTTTGCCTATGCCGCTGGCTGCGACGCTGACTGCAACTGCAACTGCAACAGCGACTTCGACTGCGACTGAGAGATTGTTATCGAAAGTACATTTTACATGCGTGTAGTTAACATACAAAGCGACCGTTCACACGGCCAAGCAGGCAGCCAAGACAGCCGAGCCAGCAGTCGAATGGTCCAACAATCCCCAATCCCCAATCCCCAATTCCAATCGAATCGAATCTCAATCTCGCCTGCGCATGCGCAACTTTTTGGCAATTGCTTGTGCCATTGCCTTTCCATTTTCCGTATACCCTTTTCTTGAAGTAAGCTCGTACAGAATTTAGTGCTACGTTCGCACGTGTGCTGGAAATGGGAGAAATTAATTGCATTTTGGTTTAATTTATGTAAAGGTAGTAGTTAAAAACTATTAAGCTTAGTATTTGATCGTGGTGTTCATCGATTATTTGTTAGATAAGATTTTGGAGCATATGATTGTTTATTGAAAAGTCTGTATGATTAAATTAATATGAGCCATCTAGGGTACAACCGAAACATCGTATGTTGTATTCACAGTCCAATCTCACAATTTAAATTGAATGGAAATTTACATTTTATGAATTTTACTTTTTTATTCACAATTTGTATAGTTTGATATTATGTTAACCTTTCCTAAAATGTTATAAAATTATATTACTTTGCAGTTCTGTTTTACTCATATACAGTGTCATAAGAGCTTCAAGTAAAATATATATTTATGAACTGACTTACTTGCTGTTTCAATCAAACAGCCAAACATATATTTTCATAGTGATCTGCCATATTGTTGTGAAAAGCGCATTAAAGCGTCGTCTTGCATATACTAAAATTTTCATAGGCATTTCCTTTGAGCACCTTTCGCCAAGTTGGGGGCCTTTAGCGGCTGCTGTTGCTGTTGTTTTAGGTGTGAGAATTTGCCTAATGAATTTCTTACAGTTTTATCGCTTAATTTGTGTGCCTAATGAAGTTGCCCATTGGTGGCTGTCAAATGGGCAGCGCAGATTACACATACGTCGTGTGGTCTGAGCAAATTGGGCGCTAAGTTTCCAGCCCTCTGACGTTCCACAATATTTACACAAATCCCCTCGAAAATCCTGCTGGCTCAGTGCAGACAAACAAATGCCAGACAGGCCATATAAATAAAATAAAATGCCATGCGCCGCTCTTAAATATATTTTGGCAATTTTTTTCCTCCATTTTTGTCTACTCTACATAATTACATGAGGAGCGAAATGAGTTGAAGAGTTTGTTGCTGCGGCCGC
This sequence comes from Drosophila flavopinicola, assembly GCA_035042425.1. Taxonomy (NCBI): domain Eukaryota; kingdom Metazoa; phylum Arthropoda; class Insecta; order Diptera; family Drosophilidae; genus Drosophila; species Drosophila flavopinicola. Next base: position 40,720 of record JAWNLL010000167.1, read on the forward strand.
GTCATCGCGTGTTACGAAAAAAAGCGGCAAATTAAATTTTTATTTATGTGCTGCCACATTTTTTATGCCGTTGTCGTTCTTTGTACTCAACTAGACTAATTTTTGTATTTTTTTCGGCTTCGTTTTTTGTGTTTGCTTTCATTGTTAATATATATTTGGTGCTAGTCACAGGGGGCGGCAATTTACACTAAGTGGATAATGTGCATAATGGTAGTTAAATATGTCATAAAACACTTCATTCTGTAGGTTTTCGGTCAGATGTCTGTGCTGAAAACTGTTGACTGTTCTTGGCTAAAACGAAAACGTCAGTTGCAGCTTGTAATTTTGTTCAGTTGAGTGACAGTGCTTGGAAAAATGCTAGGGTAATTACGGTCTTGACTTGTGTTTAGGGACGGGCGCTGCATTTCATTAGAAAACTGAAATATTTTCATAAAAAGTCATGCAATGGCTGCCAGCTAGAAGAAAACTAGTCGAAGGTAGCATCACAGTATATTATGTACATAATATTTTATAAGGAATACTACAACAATCTAAACATATTAAACTTGATTATCGTGAACTTTAATCCGTTCTTGTCTTGTTCAAAGTCTGAAGTCTAACTACTTTTGATGCCAAATGAAATCTACTAAATTATAAAAACTTTTCATTATTTTATGGTCATTTTAAAAAGACTATTTTATAGATTGAAGCTCATCTAACTTAATTGACTTAAGCTATTTCTCAATTATTTTTTGCCTCCACTTATGATTTTTTCCCGCCATATTTTCCGTAGCTGGAAGTGCATTATACAAACTATCTATCGCTCAGAGTTGTCACTTTTATGTGCATATCATATGCCATGTATCTTTTGACTGCTGCCCTGGGCCTGGGTCTGCCAATAAAGTCAATAAAACAAATCTGCAATTGATTATTTTTGCATAAAAATTGTCCAATATTGCATATAGATCGGCATGCCGACATGCCGCAACAGTGACACGACCTTGAGGCATAATAAAAATATGTAATGCAATGCAATTACAATCAAAACCGCACGACCCACACACACAGAGCCATTGCCCAGACTGGGGCCACCATCGTGGTCAGCTCCGAGACTCTCTTGTCCTCCGACTCCGACTCCAACTCTGACTCCGACTCTGGGCAGCTCTACGCATGCGCCGCGTGAGCTCCGTCGATAAATCGAAATTGTTTGCACTGCCAAAAAGCGAATAATTGCACGAGGTGGGCAGAGCAGATAAACCGCTGGCCGCTGGCCGCGAGCTGGCAGCGAGTTATGGAATTATGTGTCAAACAACGAGAGTTAATGGCCCAGTCCGTGCAGTTCGGTCTGGTGCGGTCTGGTGTGGTCTTTGGTCCAGAGCCCTAATGGAAATTGCTGGCATCTGCTGCCGCAGAGCCGGCTGTTCATGCTGGTCTGTGATTTTGCGCACATTGAATGTGTTTTTAATTACCCGACTGAGCACTGAGCACTGAGTAGATGCCAAAGCGGAGGCACTGCCAAATGCCAGCGCACACGCCGCACTCATAGATAACAATTTAGCGGCGATTTAGGCACGTCCAATGGCCACTAACCGGCCTAACTAACAGCAAAGCTACAAACCACCAGCCAACAAGCAACAACCACTGACCACTGACCAGCATCCAGCATTCAGCATCTGTATCCACATCCACATCCACGTCTACGTCCACGTCCACATCTAGTGACCGGCACCCGCGTCGCTGGCATTGCAAATGCTACTGTGCTAAAAGTTTAGCATGCGGAAAATTAACATGCGGCTGCGGCGGCTGCTGCTGCTGCTGCTGCTGCTGCCACTCAGCAAGCTCGGATCTGTGTATATCTCAGTGTCTTTGTGTGTTTCCTGGTTTGGCAGATTTCCCTGGTGAGAAAAGCCACGGGCAACTAGCGATGTCGTCGTCGTCGACGTCGTCGTCGTGGCAGATTGAGCGTGTGACCAAAGTCAAGTGCAGTGAAAAGTAATTAACTTGAATTGGTGAGCCCGACGCAGACTTGTATGGATAACTGTGCGCGCGCACAGTGGGTGCCAGTCGTATGGCTACAACATAGGCCCACTGCCGCATCTAAGCGATAAGCCACGCGGCTTAGCCTAAGACCTTTCATTAAGACAACAGTTCGAAAGCAACTTTCGAATTATTGAAATTAAATGATTTTTATTATTATAATTTGAGCAGATGTGTGCATGCGTGTGCGTGTGTGGCTGGGAATCGAGATCGAAACAAAATCAATTCGATTGGCAGCACATTAAAATATTTGATTTGATGTGGCATCATCGAGCGACCACCAGGCGAGCTCAGCTCCTACCTGAGCCACCAGCACCCAGCCACCAGCTACCAGCTACAAAAACCAACAATTTGTCTGATTGAAACATAAAATTTGTTACAGTTTATGCTTGGTTAGCAAAACGACTGCAAGAGCCAAATGCGAATGAATATTCGTTGCTATTAATACATAGAGCAAATGCTTTTCCTTGGAAATTTACCCAATCTCATGCGATGTGACATGCAACAAGGAAATCGCTGCCCAGACAGAGACGCAGCCACTGCAAAACTCCCCCACAAACAGCATTCAGCATCCAGCATTTGCAGAATTGGACTTGGACCAATGCGGCGACGAGGGCGACAAACTAGCGACAACAACAGCAACAACAACAACAACAACAACATGGACTACTCCTTTTATGCGACATCTGTTTAGTGCGATTTTGGAAAATGCATATCAAGCTCATTGCATTGGCAATTGCAGACGCGTATGCAGCATTCTGGCTGACTGACTGAGTGAAAAACAGACCAAATAGTTTTCCCCGTTCACGAATATGCAATTTGCGCTGAAGTTCAACAGACTTACAGATCACTGATCTGATCTGCACTTATAGTGCGAGAGAAGGGTGCGTGAGAAGTATGTGGAATAAGGAGTAAGTATTTTAGAAGGTTGGCCATGTGAATTTGATTTATAATACTAATATGTATATAAGTATATATTTAGCTAAACAAGAATTGGTACAGGTGGGAAATAAATCAATTAGAGCGTATACTTAATCTTTGCTTCATAGCTGAAATTTTTAGTATTTATTTATTTTTTAACTGTCGATTGTTGGCAGGCAACACAGAAAATGTAATGTATGTATTTATTAAATAAGTTTAAAATAATGAAATAATTTTAAGTAATTTATAGGAATATTATATATTAGAGAAGACTTCACTTTGAGCTGAAATTTCGCCATATATGTGGAGCTACCCTCGTCACTGGCGCACTCACTTAGCTCTCGCTGACTGTTTTGGTATTGCAATGTTGTGGTAGGCGCGGGTGCAGTGCAGCCTCATCCTCAAGCAGATCGTATGCATGTATGTACATATATAAAATCTGCAGACAATCTGTGGAACAATGTGATAAATCTTATGGCGCGCTGACTGCAACTGCAACTGCAGCATGCCCCCTCTGGGTGGGAGTGTTTTGGTGCAAGTGCACAGACATACAGGCACAGTCAGTCAGTGTCAGACAGACGGACGGACAGACAGATGCAGGCCCGGGCAAGACGAAGAGGCTCGGGGCTCGGGGCTTGAGGCTCGGCCAGGCGTTGGTCTGGTCGCCACACCAACGCATCAACAACTGCAACTGCAACAGCAACGGCAACAGCAACAGCAACGGCAACGGCAATGGCAACGGCAACAGCAACTTGTACATCATTTTCAATGCTAAGCAACATTGCAAGAGCATGGCAATGGCCTGCGACGACAACAACAATAACAACAACAACAACAACAACAACAACAAACAGCAACAGGCACAACATAGCTCATATGGCTTGCAGATTTATTTTGCAGGCGTCGACTTCGACGTCGACGCAAAATAGTTGAGCGCCGCGCAAATTACAAATTCAAATTTAATTAAGTAAAAAATTAAACAAAAACAAAGATGCAGACGCGTCTGCGTTGTAGTTTGTCAGTCAGCGGTGCAGGGAGAGAGGAGCAGGGTGGGGGCAACGAGTGACACAGCGTCTGTCAATGTGACAGGCGACAAGCATCGCAACATGGAGATGGAGTTGGAGTCGGAGTCGGAGGTGGAGATGGAGACGCAGCATGCAAATCGATCGCATCAACATCGACTGCAACTGCAACTGCGACTGCAACAGCGGGCACTTCAATCGCTTGTCGCCTCGGTGCAGCTAAAAATGTTTCAATTAAATTAAAATAAAATAATAGCTGCGAATGCCGCTCTCGCTCTCTCTCTCTCTCTCTCTCTCTCTCTTGTATAGTGCCGACTCGGCTTACAGCACGCCTTTTACGGCCAGACGCAGTTGGCATCATGTGGCGGCAGCCAAGTGAAGGAGTTGCACCGGATAATTGCATGCAACGCGGACTTAGCCATAACTATAACTATAAGCTATGCACTTGCACTTGCTGGACACCAGCGGAGCGACCACCAGCAGCCACCACTACCATGAATTATGAACACCACCCATCCCACCATCCTACCTTCCGCCCCGTCAGCCCCGTCAGCCGTGGCCTTTGCGTGTCCATTTGTTTCGGATATCAATTTGCAGCGCTGGGAATAGGGCTGGACAGGCATTTAATTTCATAATCACTGTGATCAGGACTTGATGTCGTGAAATACTACGCTGGAGCGCAATTGAAGAGAGCACTTTGCAGATTGACATAGGACCATAATAAACACGACCATCAGCAATTAGCATTAGCTTAGAGTTAGTAAAACTGACGAACATATGTGCATGTAATTTTATCATTTTGTATCACTCTCACATACATATAAACAATTCGACATGTAAAAAAAGGACAGCATTCCGCACTTTGTATTAAAAGATTATTTGCAAATGTAAAACAAAAATAAATTTCAAACGGTGTGTATAACATATTTGTATCTTCTATTGTTCAAACTTGATTTCATTCAAGTGCCGTTAAAAATGTTGTTGTTGTATTAAAAGCTTTTGGACGAGTTATAGGATTAAATGAATGAGGTACCACTCCATCAGCTCCTAAATTTGCATATTTCATGAGTCAAAACATCTTTCCATCGGTATATACCTCGATCTGATATGGACTATCGTAGCAGATGTTCAATTACTCGTGTATATATGCGTGATGACGACCAAAATATCAAAACAATTTACTTAAAACAAAAATTGCAATGTTTTTTGTACCTAATTTAGGCAAATTAAATGGAATGTATTTTGGCAATCTATTTTACTGATTTTGCAATTGAAACAAAATGATTAATTTCTAACAATATAAAATTGTATTTATTTATTGTAATCTAGTATTTAAAATTCTTATTTCTTATCTTTAACCTTTTAATACAAATTTTTAGTTTTAAACACATTACTTAAGCAACGAAGAAGCAGTTCAGTGACTCTGCCTATGAAAGTCCCCAACAGTTCAGCCATCTTCAGTTGCGTCGATTCCATTTGCCATCCATCAGAACTAAAGCTGAAGCCAAAGCTGCAGCCAAAATGCATTTGCATTTTGCATAAAGTTGCCAAGTTTGCAGCCTGCAGGGCTTTATCGCAGTCGCAGTCGCAGTTGTAGTTGCAGTTGCATTCGCATTGTCAACGGTACTTTGCGGCCATAAAACGTTTAGCCAATCGACGCGTCGTCTGTCTGGGCCCGACTGATGTGTCAACTGTGCAACCTGTTGTCAGCGGCAGACACTGATGCAGCAACTGATGCAGCAGCCGCAGCCGCAGCCAACTAATTATGAATCAAATAAGTAGAATCGTCGCGGCTGTAGCATAATGCATAATAATGTAATATTTAAGCATTGAGTTTATTGGCGGCACCTACATGAAATCATCATCATTAAATGTTGCAGCCGCAGCCAGCGCTGTGTTGTAGAACTCGTTTGCCGCAATTTGTGGCATTAGCAGATGCGGCAGACATGTTAGCTCCTACACAGCAGCCGACCCATATCAGGCCGGGCCAATTGATGTGACTTCCGCTCTGTGTGTTAGCTCGAGGCCTCAGCTAAAAGCCACAACTACAGCCACAACTACAGCTACAACTACAGCTAGAGCCACAGTCTAGGAAGTGGCCAAGACACAGAGTCGGCAACGGGCTAAGACTTTTCAATATAAATCAATTGTGATATTTGCCCCAGCGCATACGAAAGTAGCAGCAAACGGAACTGGGCGCAAGGCATACGTCAATATGGCAAAGGACATGCGAATTGGCAAAAGAAAATCTCAAGACATTTCAAATTTAAAATGCGATTTTGCCACAAACACACACACACACACACACACACTGGGAGCCACACACATATGCCAAGTCAAATTGAAAGGATAATTCGCCCGCAAACACCCTCCTGGGTATGCAGCCCGCCCGGAGACTCAACGCGGCTGCTACTCGACTGCGCCCCATCCTCCTGCCCATTCTCAATCTCCGTCCCCCCTCCGACCCCTTGCGACTGCTGATGGCATGCTAACACGCCTTTGAATTTGCCAATTGCTGTTGGCGCACGTACAAAACACTTAAATTTGCACAGCGGCAGCCAAGACACAGTCCCTGGCTGGCTAAACCAGACTCAGGCCACTGCTTACGTACATGTCGCACACATACATACATATATACATATACATATACATATATACAGTTACATATGTATAGATGTAGTCCGCAGCCGGCCAGGAGCCGTAGTCGCTGCCAGGCACTAGGATGCCAATGACGATGCTGCGAGCACGTTTAAGAAATAGAATTTTTAAGCAAGTGCGTTCAAGTCAGTGCAGGACGAAGTCCAAGTCCGTATTCCATGTATGTGCATTCTTAAAGGCTTGTTTTTCTCCTTGTTTCGCTTTTATTCACTGCACTCGAGGGTCATACAGGCTTAAGCATTCGCTTTGCAGCTCGCATTAATATATTTACTCATATTTTGGAAGCAGCTCAGTGAAGCTATCTATAGTTAGTTTACTAATTTGTGTTTTTAGTATCAATAACTTAACTATTGGGCTGCTCTTTATGAACAACTGCATTCCTAGTTAGGGGCAGAGCATTTACCAGTCGCCTTTACATCTCCGGGTCTCCGTAGAAACAATTCCAAGTGCACTTGAGCGTCTCACAGCTTTACAGCTAATGAATAGTGCCCGGTTCAATATGATTTCTTGCACGATTTGTTTGTTAAAAGTCAATTAGTTGATAAGGCAGCAGTTGCTTCTCTGTCGATTGTTGTATTTCGGCTGCTCTGGAGGGTGGCCCACACATGAATCTAGCGTTGGCGGCTGTGCTTGTGGCTGTGGTTGCGTTGTCTGCTGGCACTGCCCCACTGTCAGTGCCATTGCCACAACCACTGCATAATAAATTCGCTAACCACGTAATGCTGCAGCTGCAGTGCAGGGACTTGGTATACATTTTTTATGCGCAGCCCGCCCGCTCCAGCAAGTGCCGGAGACACTGGCAAAAGTTTAAGAAAAGTCAACAGTTAACAATGCGGCTTCAACGTGTCGCCCGTGCGGATGCGAATGCGGATGCGGATGGGGATGGGGCTGCGGATGGGGATGCGGATAAAACCACAGCAGCAGCAGCAGCAGCAGCCGCCGCAGCAGGGCTAAAGTTCGTGCACTCTAATGGCATATTGCGGGCAAGTGCTAAAGCGAGCCGACGGCGCTCCGGGGATATGACCAGGATGTGAGTGTGTCTTCAAGTGCTTGGGGCTTGGGGTCCAGGGCTTGCGAGTTTGGCTTTGCCTGCTGGTCGAGTTAGCTTTAAAATGGCCCAAACTTGCTGCTAATTGGATTTGTCAACTCAATAAAAACGGAATTAAATGCATTTTGATGGTGTGACTTAATGTGGGTATTGGGTTCCTTGACCAGTCAACAGTTAACGAAAAAACGAAACGAAACTTGGCAAGCAGCATGCATAGACAACGAAGCAGCGGCCGCAGCCGCATCCAGTTGCAGGACGAAAGGTTTTTTGTTTGGTCGCAAAACTTGTGCATATTAAAATGTCATAAAAAGCAATGTGCACAATTTCCGCTGCCAATTGCATAAAAATGCTGAGCTGAAAACAAAACAAAAATCTCTGTCAGTTTTATGTTTGCATAACAAACACTTTGCCGAGCAACGCGGCGTATGCGCAATTTTGGCAGCCGCTGTATGAGATAAAATGTCATTAAGCTAAAGTGCAGCACGCACAAAGAATCCAGACCAACTAAAACTGCAACTGCGACTTAAACTGCAGCTGAATCTGAATCTGTTCAGCTGCCCACACAGTGGTCAGTGTTTGGCTTTGGCTCTGGCTCTGGCTCATTGCGTGACTGCGACTGGGACTGGGACTGCGATTCCGATTCCGATGACGCCTTCGCATGCCGCAACAGCAGGATGCGAAGTGGAGCCTCCTGTTGGCCAGATTACGCGCACGATATGCTAATTTACATGCAGTGCCAGGCCAGAGTCGCAGAGAAGCCTTGTTGCCTTGTTGTGGGCGATCGATGGCCATGCGAGGCCGGGGATTGCGGCCGGCAGCTCAGACGCTTGCGGTACGCTGCCTATGGGGCACCCTGATCGATATCTGGCAACTGGCGAAAAAATGTGGTAAATACAAGTAATCGAGTTGTAATAAATTTAAAGTGTGGGGCACCCACAAAAATACGCCAAGGCAAACTTGTTGCACGCATATTGACACACGCACAGAAGTAGAGAGAGAGAGGGAGAGAGAGAGAGGAAGAACGAGGGAGAGCAGTGTATGCTAGAAAGGCCAAGTAAAGCTGTTGATTTTTAGCAAACATTTCACCTGTTTGCCAGTTTGACTGTTTGGCCTGCCGGCTGTTGAAAGTTCGGCCCGAGGGGCCATTTGGCAAGTATTTTTACGTTGCGGTTGCGACCACTTAAAATCGACTGACTGCAGTTGTTGCCACAGCAGTTGCATGCAACAAGCGTCAATCACCCGCACAAAACCAAACCGTTTCGCTTTATTGCTATGGAAAATTGTTGATTTGCCGCTTGATTGCGTGCATGGAGTACAGTTGGGGTGCTCGGACTGGCGGACTGGCGGACAGAGCGGACAGAGCGGACAGGATAGGCCATTGGCAAGACTATCAAGTGCCTGTGGATGCGTTGTGAAGAGCAAAGCCCAAAAGACCGACAAGCAACGGGAAATGGAAATGGAAATGAAAGTGATGGTCAAATGATCGACAAAGCGAGGCTCTTCATAAAATTATACTAAACGATTACAGCGCCATCTGGCGAGCGAAACGAGCAATCATTGCGTATAAAATTATCTTTACTTGAGAACATCATAAAATGCTCTTGCACTCTGCACTCTGCCTGGGCATACATTGTCTCTTTAAAATACATATTGTCTTATTTAAAGTAAATTTATTGCTCTTGATACTGAAAAGTCTTTCAAATAGATTACTAAATCTTAGCCGGCTGCTGCTTTCAGTGCGTTTGCACTGAGGCCCAATGGAGGTGGCTGGCCTGGCTTTGCAACATAGCTGTACTTGGCCACATAGCCATTGCGACCTGCCTCATAGGTAACGACCAGTCTTCCGGACTGCGGAAAATACTGCTGGTTGAGTTGGCCCTTCACCAGAAACTCGCCAGGTGCGACTTCTTCCACGGTCTCCTCACGCACAACGCCAAACTGATTGATTCTACACGCGAATGAGTGTATAAGTTATAAATAGAAAACACACATAACAGCTGATGTACCTCAGTGTGTATTTGTGGTCACCAAGGGGCTCCAGTTGAACGTTATCATTTTGTATATGTGGCACCAGCGTCGATAGCGCTATTTTGGCGAGCAGAGTCAGAAGCAGCTAAAGAAACTAAACTTAAAGAAATGTTTACACTCAAGAAATCAACAACTTACCGCGCTAACCAAATTCGCAGACATGTTGTCGTCGATCTTTCTGTCTCTGTATCTGGCAGTAAACTAGATTGGCAACTCCCAGCGACGCATCTCCACAGCTTAAAACATAGTCGCTGTTCTTTAATTAAGACCGAAAACAAGTTTTGATTTTGACGGCTATCAAGAGACATCAATGAAATCGAGAGACCTTCAGCTTGATATTGTGTGACGACTGCGCCACCCACAAATACATCATTAATTGTTCAGCAAATGATCCCTACCCTCTCAGCCTCTGAAACATTCTTACACAATAGACACCTAGGCAAGGATTGATTTAAAATGGCAATTTTAAGCATCATTATTTTAATTTTCTAATCACTTCATTGAGCAAACCTATTATTTTAAAAATACATAAAAGTTCATAAAGTTTCATGTGATGCTTTTAAAATTAAGCAGCCGAAATTGGTGTGAGCCAAAATATAATCTTATTAAGTTTAAATGTAATCCGGTTTCGATCTGCATTTCACAACAGATCTACGTGCAAAAGAAATTTTATTTATGCCACCAGCTCTTCCAAGATATGCTATTATTGATTGGGATGAGTTGTCGATAAAATGACAAAATTTGATCTGATCGTGGTAATCAAAAGTGTGTGTTTCTTATGCCTATGAAATACATTGCCTTTTTCCCTTTGCACCAGTTTTTAATGTTACAGGGTATATTTTTTCATATAGCATTTGAGTAACTTTATATTAATCCACTATTGCCTGTAACAGCGGTTTATCATTCTAATAGCAATGACCTTTCGACCATCTTTCTTAATAAAGCAGTGCCTGGGCACTTTGCCTTAAAGACCAGCTTCATAGGTAACGCTCATTCTTCCTGTCAATAAGTCTTACTCCAGGTTGAGTTTCTCAAATCGGTTGAAGGCTGAAATACTCAATATTATCAGGTGGGGACTATAGTGAGCTTAAAGTAATAATTTGCATTTAGCACAACTAGCCTTAAGAGACTCGGAAACACGTCTACAGTTGAAAACTAAACGCATTGAAGCGTTTTAAGATTGTTGATAAAGGAAAGAACTAATTGGAATGAAGGGAAGGACAGTATTGCATATATTCCAAACTTGCGCATTTGAATGCTTTTGCTTTTGGTTTATATATTGACAGCATCTTCAAAATATGTAATTAACTATTATTTTATCGCTGTATCTACTGTTATTTTTAATTATATTTACCCAATTATTGCCTAAGTGAAAATCTTATTCCGCCCCTATGGATATTATTTATAGTACACATTATTTGACAACTGGTAAGCACTACACCCAGTTTTGCCCACAAGAGCCAATTATTCAGAATTCAATAATAAGAATTGGTTTTAGAAAGGCTGTAGTTGATTAGTTTTTTAGTGGGGCATCTTACGCTTGAAACATGGGCTATAAATTTGGTATAAATACGTATTAGTTAGAGGTTATAAAAATAATTTCCGTGAAGAGTGAGAGTAGCTTACACCCAGGTTTTGGCCACGACTGCTGTTTGTAGCCATGTGCAGAGCACAAGCTCAAAACAGTTAATGCACAGGCTTAGTTAAGCATTTCAGCTAAAGCGGACGCTTTTATGACACACATTTTTATGCCGGAAGTATGCCCCGCGGAGCTATTCGACCCCCAACTGGGTGCCTGTGCTCCTGTCTGGGAACGGAAGCCACATTTTTCTTTAGCTTTGGCCACAACATGCCACTGGCAACTGGCAACTGACGACTAGCTACTGCCAACTGGCCAACTGGCGGTCATTAACAGCCTTGGCTTGGCAATTAACTTCGAGATACTAAAGTGAACTAAACTAAACTACGTCCTTTAACCGCCTGGCTTTCTTCTATCGTCATTAATTGGTTATTGTTGTTGCTGTGCAGGTGTTAAAAGAAAACTTTTCGCTCGTTTTATATCTATCATACGTATTGCCATGAGACTCAACTGCATCGTATTGATTCGTTTAAAGCGGGTAAATTTAATGTGAAGCAACAAAAAGCTAGTTAAATACAAATAAATTCACATATGGCGAGACTAAATTTAGAAAACACTTGTATATATTTTAATGTCTAAGCATTTTCCACAATTATTGAAAGTCTAAGACTTCTCATTAACTATATTCTAATTCATTTATCATCAGATTCTTTGTTCTTTCGGGACAATGTTGTACCTGGTCAAGTAGACATTAGGACTCGTTTCAATGGTAACCATCATTCTTGCGACCGGTCCAGAATACGATGGTTTCAGCCCATTTGTTCCTTTAGACGGGTCGGGTGCCCTTTGCTCCACCATCTTAACATACTCTTTGTCCGAAGAATTTGTAAATCTGTTCAAAAATAGCTTAAAGATGTGTATATGCAATATAGACTCGACAGTTAACTAACCTCGAGTTGTATATTCTGTCATGAATGTTTTCCTCTTCCTCCTTTTGCACTTCATCGATATCCGGAATTTGGAGTTCCTGTACCGAGATTGGCAACGTTAATGCCGAGCTTACAATCAGAACCAGAAGGACCTTTACATATCATATTGCTATATTTCCAAAAGTCATGAAATCTGGAACTTACCGAGCTTAGGAAATATCCAGACATATTGTCGTTGATCTATTCAAAGTGTAAAATAAAAATCATTTCAGACTGTTAAAAAAGGTATTTGAAAATTTACATGAAACGCATCAATTTGTCTCAAGCAATTAAATTATATAATAAATAATTGTTTAAAATCCATAACGAATATGCGTCAAAGTCGTTTGGTACAAGCTAAACCAAATAGGCTATGCTTGCTAAGCAGTTATATAATCACAATATATATGAATTTGAACAAAAAGGGAAGAATTTATTCTTATACCTTGGAAAACAATAAGAATAACCAAAAAGTTTAAATAAAACAAATTGCTCCAACACAAATTTAATATGTCTCAACCTATTTATAAAAACACACAATTCTTGTGAGCCCACACTATAGAAAGTTGAAGCTTAAATCGGCGGATGCATCCGTAAAAGTAAAATATCAACTCAACCGTTGGTACTGATCACTAATATATATATATAAATATATATATATATATCCATCTTGAGTAGTACATACGTGTTAGATACTTTACCCTTTTAACATTTTGCTATGGGTTCTGCAATGGTAGAATCTCGCTTTTTAAGCGATACAAATATTTTGGGTAGCAGATTTCTTCATAGTTTATTTTTGACCACATACATTCTTCAAGTCTTCGAAATATGTATTTTGGTATTGTACAATAAATTTGTAAATGCTCTGTCATATATACATATTGCTATTTTGTCTACTGGCCATCTTGAAGCATTTTTGGAAACGGGTAAAACATCGGTTGGGTTACTGTGCCTCTTACTTCAAACTGGTAGCGGCTAGTCTTCGTCACATTTACTTGAAGGCTAGACCCATCAGAATGTTGAATTCTGTAAGCAAATCACTCAATATGTTATCCATAGATTGAAAGTAGACTTGACTCTTAACCGACTTTAGAGTGTACTGGTTGGAACCCAAGGGATCCAGCTGAAGAAAATTTAATGCAATTCTTGGCACCAGCTGCGACAGCGCCATGTTGGCCGCCAGAACAATAATCATCTATGGATACATCTATATTACAACTCAATAAATATTCAGGAAATGTGGAACGTACCGAAAATAACAAAGTACGAGACATCTTGAAATCGATTGATCTATTTAAATAGTTCACTAACAATTGTTAAATGAGATGAATTTTTTGCCGTTTTATAGGGTTTCTACCGAGTAATGAAGATGAAACGCATCGATTCGTCATTAGCTGGTTCATTAAATGGAAAATTACCAAGAACACCGGGAGCGAAAGAAAATACTTTCTGGCTACGGTTGCTAAGCAATAATGGTTAAATAACAGCACAAGTTACATAAAATGTCAAAAATTGTTAGAGTACCCTTCCGTTAGAGACTCACTAATGTTTCAGACACCCTAACGATCTAAAAGTCATGTCTAAAGTAAACTCAAAAATGGCTCGACCGATGTGAATAATATATATATATTTTTTTAGGTGATACCCAAAGGAACAGACAAAAAGCATGTATGTATTTAAAAGTAGGTAATATATGTTCATATGTTTACCTGAATAAAGGAGTCAGACAGAGAGGCTTGAACGGGATAATTTTGAATGGGAATCGCCATTTCGTTTGAATGTCGTTTAGTATGCTGTTAAAAGTGCTTAAAGAATAAAAGAATAAATAAATAAATGAATTGAAGTAAGGAGTCAGTTTATCCCTGCAGCTTATCACATACGTGATTATACGGAATATTAGCTTGGCTACAAGGAATAAAATAATGTTTTCGAAAAAACCATGGATAATATAATAATTAGGTATAATTTCATATAGGAGATAAAATTATATTTGGATAAAAAAAAATATGGGAGCAATACCGAGATTTATTTAAACTAACTTAAGAACAAAGTTCTGTTACAATCAACTTAAAAGTACAGTTGCCTTAAAATCATATTCTCAGCCAAATGGACTAAGACATTTGCCACAGAAGAAAATAGGGAAGGAGATATCGTGCCGTTACCAGATATTATAAAATGAATTTGCTGCCTTTGGATCTTAAAACTGTGGTGTCAAGCTATGACATACGGACATGGCAAGATATATAAGCTATATATGTATAAACTATATGATTCATAAGTGCTTACTTATACCGGTTACATACTTTAGCACAATTTCATTAAACCCTTTTTGAGGGTATAAATGTCGAATTTATTCTTTATGAAAACTCACTTTTAAAGCGATACAAATATTTGGGTAACAGATTTTTTCACTGTATGTTTTTGACAATGTTGGTTTTCGCAATATATACATTAGTATTATCCAATAATTGTTTGATTGCTCTGCGCGGACGGTAACGCATCAGTAAGCATTTTCTGCTCTGGCTCCTGACTCTCCGCTTTCGTATTTAGCAACCAGTCTTCCGTAGGGATCAAATATCGGCTGGGTTAGTCTGCCCCTTACTTCATACTGGCTGGGGCCAGTCTTTTCCACAAGCATCTCAAGCGTAGACGCATCCGAATGATAAATTCTATAGGCAAATCAGTCAGTAAGTTAGCTGTAGGTTGAAAATATACTTGACTCTAGACCAACCTTAGATTGTACTTATTGGTACCCAAGGAAGTCAGCGTAAGATGCTGTGTTGAAACACTTTGTGTTAGCTGACACAGTGCCGAATTCACAATCAGAACAAAAACCATCTATGGATATATCTTATTAAAAGCTCAACCAATACTTAGGAAATGTGGAACCTACCGCGATTAGCAAAATGCGAGACATCTTGTGATCGATTGTTCTATTTAAACAGTTCATTGTAAAAATGTTAAGTGAGTAGAATTTTTGCAGTTATATAGGTTTTTTTTGCGAGAGATTTAGATGAAACGCATCGATTCGTCATAAACTGGTTAATTAAAGGATAAATCGCAAGAACTATGACTTATACTTGAAAAAATGACCAAGTTCGACGGGAGTAAAGGGAAATAATCTGTGGGTACGGTTGTTAAATAGTCATGGTGAAATATCGGCTCAAGTTACATAAAATGTTAAACGCTGTTTATAGACCAATACCAATGCTGTTTATAACTGTATACTGAAACGTTTAAACACTGAGTATCTTCAAATATTTAACTTCAGACGAAATGTGCTGTCAGCTCGGACAGTCATCACGGAATACTTAGAGTACCCTTCCGTTAGCATCTCATAGTTGCTTTCAAGCAGTCTAACTATATAGTATAAGCTCAAGCGCCTTGCTACAAAGTAATTGTTGGGGCTGGGTACACCCATTTCCCCGGTAGAGATCCACTGTGCAAGCACCCACAAGCCATAGCAGACATTCTCAAGATGAACCCGGAGCGGCCGCTGCAACCATAGTTGATGATGATGCCAGCTGACCTTAATCACAAATTTGCATGCGCGCTGGGGCCTCGAGCCAGCCCAAGACAGCCGCCAGACTGACTAACTGACTGAAATGCAGTTGAAGTTGAAGTTGAAGTTGCAGAGACGCATGCAGTTGCAGCTGCAACAGGTGCAGTCGTTGGCACTCAGTCAGCGGTCACAGTCGTTGTGCAGCTAGTCTGGCTATGTGGAATTCTCGATATAGTCGCTACACCCACACACGACCTTAGCAGCTCATTGATTTCAATGGCCTCATGCCTGCAATTTGATTGCCTTGCCAGCTATAAATTAATGCCAGGCAATTGCATATTTTCTAAGGTCGCTTGCCAATGAGAGAGAACCGTTGCTGCCCGCTGCCTGGGAATGGGCAACACCCGCAATTGACTCTGTTTTTATGTATTTTTGGGCGGCTATGCGATAAGTTGCAGCTGCAGCTTGATTTACGCGACAAGAGCTGCAATGAAGGCCGTTGCTCATAAGGCAAAAAATTGTCAACACAGAGGCCCATAAAAGCCGAGCGCCGAGATACGAGTGCGATACCAGGCACTAATCAACACGTATTGATCATATGCAAGTGGTCAGCAGTCAGCAGTCAGCAGCCCGGGCAGTCGGATCAGACAGGCAGACAGCCAGACAGACAGACCCTGGACCGACTGTCTATTAATTAAGCAGCAGCAAAAAGTTAGCTGCCGTTTTGGTCACTACACGTTCACCCAGCTACAAATTGCTGTTGCCACTTTGGTGCGCCAACGACTGAATCTTTGGCCAGTTGGATGCTGGTTCATGCGACCAATATGCTTATCGTGGCGGCGGAATCGCCAATTGCGAGCACTGAGGACAATGAAAATGGACTGCGATGGCATTCCGGGCCAGCGACAGTAGCAGCAAGTAGTTGCTGATCGCACAGGATTGGGTGGGAATGCGAATGGGAATGGGGGATAGGGATGGGCCAGTGATGAGGCAATCTGCCACTCATAATTTATACGCAGCGCGTTCTCTTCTTGTTAAATTCTCATAAATGCGACAGTTTTCCTTAGAACAGTTGCCATGAATATGGCATACGCTGCAGACCTTTAAGGTCTCGGCCCATCATGTGAAGCGTAATAAGGGATTATGAGAGTAGTTCGTGAATGGAATACCCAAATTAAAGTCAGCAGTGAGTAAATGGAGACTACACTAGAAACTGTTAAGCAATATGACTAGGGTCTTTAGTTTACGTTTAGGAACAGCCTCATCCATAACACTTTAGACGAAAACAGGAAAGAATTCGTGAGGTTAAATGAAATAGAAACTGTTGCACAACCTGTAACCCTAGAAAGTATTATGACTAGAGTCTTGAAACCACAATTAGGAAACTTCCTTATCCTTATCGTGAGGTTAAATGAAAAGTGCAAAGAAAACTGTTGCACAACATATAAGCATTAGAACTGTTAAGCAATATGACTAGAGTCTTGAGTTAGCATTTAGGAACATTCTCATCCGTAATACTTAAGACGGAAACAGGAAGAATTCGTGAGGCTAATTAAAAATTGCAATGAAGACTGTTCCACAACCTGTAACCCTAAAAAGTGTTAAGCAATATGACTAGAGTCTTAAGTTTACATTAAGGAACAACCTATCGTGAGGTTATTTGAAAATTGCAATAGAAACTGTTGCACAACCTGTAATCATTAGAACTGTTAAGCAATATGACTAGAATCATAAGTTTACATTTAGAAACATCCTTATCCGTAACACATAAATCATAAAACGGAAACAGGAAAGAATTCGTGATGTTAAATGAAAAGTGCTGTGAAAACTGTTACACAACCTGTTACCTACATATACTTGGAATTATTCTTCGATCTTCGGCAAATCAGAACTAACGATGTCGTTCAATTATCCAATGGCTGCAATTGATTTGAGTTCGCATTTTTTTTGGTCCGCCATTCCCAAGTCAATTTGAAACAAACTTGCGGCCTGTTAACGACA
Organism: Drosophila flavopinicola; assembly: GCA_035042425.1. NCBI lineage: Eukaryota > Metazoa > Arthropoda > Insecta > Diptera > Drosophilidae > Drosophila > Drosophila flavopinicola. The sequence continues at coordinate 58,463 of JAWNLL010000167.1, forward strand.
AATGACATTCAAAAAGCTATGAATTTTATGTGCAGTCTATCGCAGCATGGATTGAATGCAGCCAGCGACCGCAGCGGCCTTATGCGGGTGCTTTTGGCCAGGCCAGGCCAGATCAGACCAGGCCAGAGCAGCCAACAGCAAACCTGGCCAAGCTGGTTTCGCCCCCCGTTCCGTCTCCGGCCTGCCCCCAAGCGCGTCGCGGTGTAATTAATGCGACAGCAGCTGCGCTTTGCTCAACCCCCTCCGTCTCCATCTCCGTCTCCGTCTCTGAGTGCTCGTTCCTCAGCGCTGTTCGTTTATCGCGTACGCTTGCATATTAAAAATCTTTATAGTCTTTTGCGGTTTGTCTTTGAGATTGTTTTTATTTTTATTATTTTTTTGTTTTTTTTTGGTTTTTTGGCATGCATTCGATTTAGAAAATGTCGCATTGGGTGCGTGAGTGTGGGAAAACCTGAAGCCTGCGGCCGGCAGCAAACATCAGGCGGGTGAAATGGGCATTTGCGATTCCAATCGGAATCGCCCGCCTGGCGCTGCCAAACGGAGCGCAGCAGCCGAGCAGACGATTGGAATCGACGAATGACAGCGATGGCGGCGTCGGTGGCTGCCTCCTACAAGTTTCCTAGCAGTTTCGCAGTTTCGCTGCTTGGCTCCCTGTCAGCAATTTTATTTAATTTCTGTGCTGATGATACACAAATGATAAGAGCACAGTTCTTGGCTAAAATTGCATTTCATTTCATTTGCGCTCTGCATTTTATGTAGACAGCTAGGGGGCATGCAAATGGCCAACGGGCAATGGACAACGGCCAACGGGCAATGGGCAACGGACAACCGACCCGTCGTGGGGCGCCTCAAGCTCTCTGCCACCTGCCCTGGGCTTTGTGATCAGCGTCAGCATGATGCGAGTGCAAGTTGCTGCCGTGCGGCCCATAAAACAAGAAGGCACCGCAAAGAATAAACAACGAAGTTCTCATACACTAACATTAAACTAACTTCTTTCACTTAGCCTGAGCAATTAAAACGAATTTGAAAAATGTATGCAAAAGAAATACATTCGTTAATATTGTATATATTAAATAAATGTATTACTTATCATTAACAAAGATGTAATCACATAATAAGATAAATATATAAGTCTGAAACTCGTAAGCATAGTAATATAATATGATAATAATGAGTGATTGATTTTTTATTATAGTATATATAGTCAAAGGTCCTTTCCTTGAGACCAAATCCATATGCCCTGGCTTGGATGTGACAAGTCAAGAGTCCCGGCCCCTAAACAAGAGTGTCCAATTTGTGCGGCTTGTCGTAAAGTTTTTTTCGAGGCTGCAGCTCCAGGAACGGCAGCCATTCATTTGGTTTTTATGAGGCAACCAGCCAGGACGACATCGCAGTCGTTCGTCTGACTTGATTAGAAGCAACGACCAGCTGAGCTGCTTCGCTCTGCCTCCTGTGGCATGTCCTGTTGATTTACGTACGTGCTTATTGTACTTTTGCCCCATGCATACGCCCAAATGCCCAAATCGCAACACCCACCGACCGACCGACCGACCACCTGGCCAAGACCAAGCCTTGACAAATCGCCTAGCATTTTTTAGTTTGTCAAAATGTTTAACCCGTTAATTGTGCGATTAATCGCTGCATTAGACGCTGCCAGCGACCACTAAATCAACAATTGGCAACGCAAGCTAGCGCACTTGCCGTATGAGCTAGCATCTTGGCCTAGCTGGATCGCCGGATCGCTGGATCGCCGATTGCAATTTGTTTGCCACATTCGCAATTACGCAAGCAGCCCGCTGCCAGTTGCCAGTTGCCAGCTGCCCACAAAATCAATGCCCACTCGCTGAAGGGGCCCCAGGAAGGGGGCAGCCAACAATAAATAATGAAGCGAAGCAGCAGCACGTAACAATCGAAGGGGAGACGACGCCCGTTCATCAGCGCCCATCAGCCCATCAGTGCATCAGTGCATCAGCGCATCAGCTGCATCAGCGCAGCAATGCATCAGCTGCAGCTGGCCAGATACTAAAACGCAACCAGGCCAACTCCGACCTTGATCGTGCCGCGCAGCTTTTGTCAACGGTTCTCTCTCTCCGTCTCTCCCAGTTACCGAAAGAGAGAGGGAGAGAGAGAGGGAGAGAGAGTGGGATAGCGATTGCAATCGGGAGCCGTTGATTGCGGCTGATATATGTACATCAATATGAAGTAGTGCCAGGTTGTAAAAGTCTCAACAGCAACAGCTACTTCAGCTTTTAGCACCTGCAATCGCGAAGGCATCTTCCCATCATTGGCTTTATTAAGTTGTGAAATGCGAAACACAGCAAATGTGTAGCACACCGAAAAGGAAATGCTCTTTGCTTGCTGTTATTCAACTCACTTCATATGGAACTTAATCAAATGTTTTCGGATATGCTCAAGAAATAATAGCTTATAGGGATATATATATGTTGTTTGAGTATTTTAAGCCATATTATATTGAAATGTAAAGTCATAATTTATAATATTTAAATTGATCAAATATACTTAAACAAAATAGTTAAATTATTTTATTTTTCAAATTTTGCTATTTATTTATAATCTTAACTTTTTTAAAATTTCTTCATTTTGTCGGCGCTCAACTAACAAATATAGTACCCGAAAAATTGCATTTTGCACTGGAATCCGTAATATTGTTTCGATTTCTCGAAGCTTATTGAAAAGTCACAATGCTCTCGTGGAAATAACATGATATTTTTAATGAAGCCTCACACAGCTGCTGCGCTCGACCTGCCAGGTCGCTGGTCTGCCAGGGGTAATTGATTACACGCTCCCTCTGCTACCGAAGGGGTACGCCAAAAGCAGAAAGCCAAAACTCACGCTTGGCCCCTGCTCTGATGCAGATCATTCCCAGACGCTCCACTCCGCTACGATCCGATCCGATCCGATCCGATCCGGTCTGGCCCAGACCAAGGTGCGTGTGAAGCCGCCGCGAAGCCTTGACAGCTGACCGATGCTTGGGAATCCAATGTGGCACCTGAGCTACGCATTGATTGAGACTTGGCTGGCTGGCTGGCTGGCTTGTTAGGAACTTGCATTGCGCATACGCCGCGTGCATCAATTTTCCAGAGACGTCGACACACGTCAGCAAGTGCTGTAACTCGATATAAAACAATTTTTAATAATTGACAATTAAACTAACAATAATTGACAATAAATATTAAAGCGGCGGCGCTGCAATTAATGGCTCGTTTTAGCCATATAAGTCGGGGCTCGTCATCAACGGCTCAGCGGCTCAACGGCTCTGTGGATCAGCGGCTCGACGTCAAACGGAGACCGCCTGACAGTGTGAGAGCGCTGCGAAAGAGAGCAGCGCCGGCTTAATATAACTCAATTAGCTGGGCACCGGTGCCGATAAATCAATCAGCGAAAACAGCGCCCATAATCAGAGCAACAACAGCACTGGGCAGAGCATCGGGCAACCCGCAGCTTGGCACCTGGCTGAGTTCAGCGGCCAAATAGCAATAGCCAGACCCCGACTTCGACTTGGAGCCGAGCTGAGCGCTTAGTTTAGTTGATGATTTGCGTGCCACGTTGCCATTTCTCAGAGCATCGGCCAACGCGGGCAACTTCCGGCGCGGCGGCTCCAACGACTCCAACGGCTCCAACGACTCTGTCCAGCAGCAACTCTGTCTGGGACGCTGGCTTAATTGAAACATTTGCGTAAGCGGTCAGACGAGGTGGGAGGACTCTCCGCCGATGCGACAGCGCCTTACTTCACTTGACTCGACTCGCGGCACCCACGCAGCATTTTGCTGGGCTCACTCAGCTCTGCAACAGGCTTCCCTGCTCCAACTGCAGCTCCAACTCCAACTCCATTTGAACTACGGCTTGTCACAAATTGAAAGCTACAAGCGGCAAGTACACGATTTATGTGGGCCGACGAGTTGCAGCAGCATTAAACGAAAGTGCCTCTTGATGGCGATCAGGGCACAGGCTGAAGGGTGGAGGATGCAGGATGGAGGATGCAGCTGGGGGATGGCGGCCAACCGATTTTCAAATGCAGCTTCCTCTGCCAGCCATGTGCCATGGGCCATGGGCGATGGGCGATGGGCAATGGTTAATCCAGGCGCATCCAGCGACATGACCATGAACACCGCCGCCAGTTTATGGCATTTTAATGGTCACTTAATTTTGTTTATGTTTAATGGGCGCGCCTGTGGCAGTTGCCTGTGGCTGCGATTGTAGCAGTCGAAGCTGCATCGTATATTGATTGCCGATTAACGTACCAGGTAGCCGAATCCATGCAGACGACGCCATTGTTCGCAAATTGCGCATAATTTCTAGATGTGCCAGCTTTGTTAAATATTTTTAAGCAAAGCTCGCAGTTTTAATAAGCTCTCTCTCTCACTTGCAAACTTTCCCACAGCGGGCTGGCTGCGACGCTAAGCGGCAATCTATGCAGAATTAACAAAATCATAAAGCAAATAGTAGGACCATATACCATATAACCATCCAAGCAGCCATGCCAGAGCTCCAGCACCAGCCCAAGTCAAGCCCAGACAGGCAGCTCTAATGATGATGAGCGCATCGCTTTTTGCAAGCAAATTGCAGCAGCGTTATTTCCTTTGTCGGCTCACACCTCAATCTTCAATTGTATATAGCTCCAAGTCGCACTCCAGCGCCAGCGCCATCTCCGGCTTCCAGCTCCAACCGAAGTCCATCCCAGAGCTGGATCATGTGTTGGTTTCACTGTAGTCGTAATGATTTATGAATGGCAATTCCAGCGATATTTTATTGCCTTTTAATTAGTGTAATATCAATTTGGGCCCAGAACCGCAAATAATATAACTTTATAAGTGCCAGCCGGAAAGAGATAGCTGCGTGCGTGTGAGAGCGATAGAGAGAGAGAGAGAGAGAAACCCTTCGGGGGAGTTTCTAATAGCGATCGGAGTAGTCATTAAATCTGATTTAGCCACAAAGTCGCAAGAGGTTGTGCCAGAAATCGCACTTGGCTGTCATCGGAAACTGCAGCTTAATCACAATTCTCGTTTCGTTTTCCAATCTTCGAGTGCCACACCCACGCCAAAAAAAGGGGCGACTAACAACGCGTGTCGTCGCAACGCCCACACTTTAATGTGCAACAACATCAATTTATAATTTAATAACTCATAAATGCATGTAAATATGCAAACACAATAATGTGCCACATATCTTTTGAATGTCGCATATCAGGAGGAGCCGGCGGGTGCCCCCATACGAAATTAACTGCAAAATTTGTACAAAATCACTGAGAAGCAGCTCTGGGCGAGCCACCATCCAGGCATCATGTGTAATAAAATATTAAGTAAATAAAATATTTCCATGGATGAATATAATATTTACAATGTACATATTTCCAAACACTGAAATGGAAGCTAGATATATATTGAAATAAACTTTAATGGAGTGGAGTGTAATTTCTTATTATATCAGTGTTTTGGTTTGAAACGCAGTCAGAACCATCTAAGTCTAACAGGCTAATATAGATGATGATAAACTATACATATAATTTTTATATTTTATGTTTGTTATATACATCTTTAAACTTATTTGAAACGTCTGAGAATGATTTTGTTATTAAATTAGAACGATGCACTCTGAGTCGAAGCTTAGCTTCCAAATGTCCAGAGTTAATAAAGTAAACAACTTGGCGTATGTGTATTCCATGACTCACTCGTTAATGATTGTAGCTTGATATCGTTTTAATTGTTTATGTCATTTAACAAACATTCTAAAACGTGATCGTATTTTCAGCAGTGTCATAAGCTGCTATAGACTAGAAACTAGTAAGCCAGTGTACTTTAACTAACAAACCGCATATCGTGCAACAAAGTAAATGATGCAAAGCATGGGGAAAGAAACTGAAACCCATACAAAGTCATCTTTCTTCCGCTGGCAAAACGATGACAAATTGCATGAAATAATATAAATTTGCAGTCAAGACAGTAAAACTGTCTGAGCCCGGGGCCTCGAGTGCGAGAGCTCCAAGCTGCTAGCTGCTAGCTGCAAGCTCCATGTCAGCGTCTGTAGACTCTGTGGCAAGTAAACTGTTGTTTTTCACTACGACGTGTGTCACATTGTCCACCCACAAGAGCAGACGACAGCGCAGAGCGGACCGGAGGCAGTCCCGGACAGATGCGGACAGATGCGGACAGACTTTGGCCAGACAGCAAGCAGTTGCTCTGATCTCATAGGAGTCGCAGATATTTGCATAATTTGCTGTTAAGGATTGTTTCTGCGCCCGTCTAGGATCACCCACGCCTGCCTCACTTGCCTCAATGGTGACTGGCAGTTGCCAGTTGCTAGTTCCCAATTGCCAGTTACCAGTTGCCAGTTGCCAGTCGACTGGCAAAACGCCCTTTAGCGAACGGAGTCAGTTATGATTGCATCCAAGTCAATTACCAACACCCGCATGGCGGAGTCACAAGCCCACATGCTGGCATCAGAGACAGAGAGAGAGAGAGAGCGAACCCCGTTCGATGCCAATGCCTTTGTTGCACCAACAATGACAACAAATTGATCGCTTCGGCTGAGCAGCTCATTAGCGCGTTCATTAAACCCACTTGCTACTTGCTACTTGCTACTTGCCCCTGCCGCTCTCGATAATTACAGTACAGATTTTCATTTAATTTGTTTAAATTAGCGCGGGCAACGCAATTTTCCCACTGGCCGCCGCCACTTAATAAATCTTTGTAAATTTATCGTTATCGCCTAATAAAATGTCACTGCAGATGTCACAGGCATGTGATAAATTGAAAGCGCCCAGCATTTGAAAATAGCAAGCAATTAAGAGCAGCAGCAGCAACAGCCACTGGCCAAGCAACACCTTCAACTTCCACTTCAACTCCAACTCCAACTCCAACTCCAACTGGAACTCCAACCGCAAGTGGAGCAGCATCAGAAGCACTGGCCATATCAAAGCATCTCTCAGTCAGCGGCAACGGCGGCGGAATCGTCTGATTGCAGCAACATGCTCGAAATTACTTTTCTGTGTAAACTGTGGCACACACACACACACACACGCACAACCAGAAACACACACAAGCACACAGAACAAAGCGAGCAACAAGAAGATCACAAAGGGGTTAGATGCATTTCAAAGTCCGAAGTTCAAATACACTAGCAAAATATTAAGTGTATATATTTTATTGTATTTATAAGATGGCTCAAATTATAGTTAAATTATACATTAAAAACCACCTTTTGTGGAACGTGTTTGCCAATTAGCATTTGTTAGTATTTTAAATTGTAAGACATAGGTTATACTACTAAACTATAAACAAATAGCTGGTCCATTATAACACTGCCTGCTGCAGTGCCTTCGGCTAAAACAACATTTTGTATATCAAGTTATCCAATATTTTCAAAGTAACTCGATATACTTGAAATCATAAACAAATTTCAATCAACTGCATTTATAGATAAGCATGTACATTTTATTAGTAGAATGTCGCGAATGATGAAATTTCTTTTAAATTTTCCCAATTTATTAAGATAAACTAATATTGATCAAAAAACGTAAGAAGTCATTAGAAGAAGCTTAGAAGTTCATATTAATCTAAACATTTGTGGAAGTAGATAGAAACAGAAAGTGCAAGCTTATCAAAGTGCATATGATTTGAAATATGCCTTGATGTGAACAAGAAGAGGAACAAGTCCTACATACCCATGCTCATATCGTATACCCATTCCAGATATCATTGTCTTGAGCTTCAACATTTTCACACACTCTTCACGGGGGCAGGCGACGTCGACGTCGACGTCAGCAGAGGCAGCGACAGAGGCAGCGGCAACTGCGATAAGCGGGAATTAAATAATTTTACACTCCATGCGATTATCGGCAGCGATTGCGATTGCAATACGGATACAGTTTGTGTATGCTAACGAGCAGGCAGCTATAATTGGCCCAGCCCAGACGCAGCTACAGCTACACAGATACTCAGATACACAGATACATATACAGCTGCTGCATTTGCAGGTATGAGGCAGAGATACTCGCACAATGAGACTCGCATCCACATCCTCCTGGCTGGCAGTCCCTCTCCTGCGCTCCTGGGCGAGGTGAACCTGGCCACGCGCTTGGTCGGTCGGGAGTCAAGTAATTGACAAACAATTACCTTTAACGCAGCATTGTTCCCGCTCTGGAGCTCTCTTTGATCCTCGGCGTTCGGCATTCGGTGTTTCAGTGTTTCAGTGTTCAGTGTTCAGTGTTTCAGTATTGCTGTGTGCTTCGGCATTTTGGCTTTCAAGTTTGGTGCGCAGAGGCAAACACCTCAATTCTCAATTTTGGTAGCCAAAGCGTACTGCTTTGCCTATGCCGAGGCGATCGTCTGAACAGCTGCCGCTGCTGCTGCTGCTGCTGCTGCTGATGCTGCACCCCCAACACCTGCACACAAAGAGCTGGAGCAGCAGAGACATAGCCTCAAACCCATAGCCCATACCCATAGCACATACCCATACCCAAAGCCCATACCCATACCCATAGCCATAGCCATAGCTATACCATAATAATAAATATTTCATGAAGCTGTCAGCAACAAATAATCTAAAACTGCAGCAAAGCTGACCAAAGGCACAAAGGAGCCGCCACTGCCACTTGGAGAATTTGTTGGCCCCAGCTTCAGCTTCAGCTTCAGTTTCAGCTCCAGCTCCAGCGTCGGCTTTGACTTTGGCTACACAATGGCCCTGGCTCTGGTCTTGGTCTCAGTCTCAGTCTCAGTCAGCTTGTGGGTGTTAGCCGTCACTACTGCTGCACTACTACTGGGCAAGGAATGCGGAAAGCTTCGAGAGAGTTTGCCTGTTATCGGACTGCATTTATTAAACATAAATTCATGGCCATATTGACATTGCATTTGCTCCCCAAAATCAATTCAAATGCATGCATCCGAGCCAGTTTCGATGCGGCAACGGGAGCGGCACTTGGAGCTCGGATGAAGCTGAGGCTGAAGCTGGCATAAATGGAGCAGCTATCGCCCGCTGCATGCACCTGTCAATGCATTGACATAAACCATAAACCGGTCGCAGTCGCTGCTGATGCTGCTGCTGCTGCTGCTGCTGCTTACGCACTTGCAACGAGATCAGCACGGGATGCTGTGGCAGATACTGCTGCGGACCTGTTGCCATCATTTGATGCGTCAAACATGCGCTCAAACGCCTTGCCTTGCCTTGCCCCCTCCTCGCTCACGGGCTGGGCAGAAAATTTTTATTATTATTATGACCATTTTAGCTACCAAGCATGCGTAAAGCGTACGGCCAAGTGGGCCGCATCCAGCACATCCAGCACATCCAGCTCGTCTGAGGCGCGTCTGCGCAGCAGCATCAGCATCCGCAGCCGCAGCCGGCCAATAAATTGTGACGCTAATGTAAAGTGTGGCAAGCCATTAGCAGCGGGCAGCATGCAGCAGGCAGCATGCAGCAGGCAGCGGTCTGCAAAGTCAGCAGCCGCGGGTTATTGAACCTGCCCCACAGCGACAGCTGACGAGGATGCCGTGGCAGCTCCGAGTGGGCGCTGCCCCAGCCCACATCTAGAGCAAGGTTGCGCAGGCTGTTCCATAAATTTGAGGCCAGCATCATTACAGGGAAGAGGTGGACACGTTGCCAGCCAGACTCAACTGCGATAACTTCCAACCGATTTAGAAATGATAAATATAGAACTTTATTTATATATTTGTGTGCAAGTTGTTTATCTGCAACGATTCTATTTTTAGATTTTGTATGAATTCTTTATATTATTTTTATGAAAACCTGAAGAAATTATTGTTGCTTATAGATTTATATTTTAATTTAAATATTTAAAATACTATTTACACCTTGAAATGTTTTATAGCTTAAATTTAAACTTCTGTGTCGACTGTTAAAAGTCAAGAATATATAAATAAAATATATATATATGCAAAAAAATAATAAACTAAAATGTAGCTCTGAATCAATTGCCAAAAATCAATAAGAAATAAATAATTATAAAAAATAAGTAAAACCGGTAGATATAAAATGTGTATACTTGATAAATATTTGCTGCTTTTTCGCAAATGCAAAAGATGCAACAAATTCACTAATATTTGTAATATTTGTATAGACTTGAATAAAACTAGACTTGAACTATAGAGAGTGATTTCCACCAGTTTCTAGTATATTTCTAATCGATGAACCCTCGCTGAGAGCATAATTGAAAGCAGCCAGCCCTAGAGTGGTGCTGTGGTTCAGTGGTGCTGTGGTGCTCGCCTTTTGGCATTTTTATGACGTCCGCTGACAGATTTCACTTCCAGCGGAAAACGGAAGCGGCTAGTTTGACTGGCCAGATGACTTCCTCGACAACGCATTTTTTTCGTAGGCGCTGTCTCTGATTCAGCCTCAGTCTGAGTCTCTGGTTTGCATTTAATAGATTAATTAGAGGCAAGGCGAGCGTCGCCCAATGATTAAGCAAAAGCTGTTGCCGCCGCTGACTTCCGTCAATCAACTGGCAAGGAAGTGTGCAGCAGCAGGAGTAGGCGCGGGAGGCAGGAGGCAGGTGGAGGCGACACTTGCCAGCGACAATTTGTTGGCCAAGTTAAAGTTAATAAACCGGCCAAAAGCCAAGCGCAAAAGCAAACGCAAAACTCAATTCAAACGCCTGCTGCGACTGCGGCTGCTGTCCAATTTTTTTTCAGCCGCCTTTTGTCAACTGGCAGTGCAAGGTGCCCCGGACGGCAACCAGAAGAAGCAGAAGGAAAAAATGTAGTAGTAACAGCAACAACAACAACAACAACAGCAACATCAACAAAATGCCAACCGCAAGCACTTGATGCCAAGCGACGGACGCGCTGGCGGCGCTGGTGGCGATGCCGCAGTGGCTGTGGCAGTGGCAGAGGCAGTGACCAGGCCCAAGCCCAGGCCCAGGCCCAGGTCCCGGACCCAACGACAACGACAGAACGTGGTTAGCAAATTTATTATGTAAACGGAAATACGGCATATCCTTGCTCAGTGGCGATGGCAATGGCGATGGCGATGGCGACGGCGCCGCAGCAATAGAAATAGTTTTGTGGCTCCCGAGGCAAAAAAAGGGCAAAGAGGGCGCAAGCGGGAGATGCCAGTTGGAGCTGGGAGCTGGCGTTGGAGTTGGAGTTAGACGGTAACTGGAGGAGCTGCCGGAGCTCGTAAATCGCATAAATTGTATAATTCTGGGCTGGTCATTGTTGTTGCTGCTGTTGTTTGTTGTGTTGTGTTGTCTGTTTTGTGAATTTGTTGCCAAATTGCGTTTGTAGGTGCTCCTTTGTTATGGGCAGCAGCAGCAGAGACACAGCCAAAATGAAACAATATGTTGCCCCGCAAGCGTTCACAAGGATGCGACCGGCTAACTCCTTCGGGCTAGCTCTATCCTATCCTATTGAGCATTTTGGACACGTGCGCGACAACTCCTGCTGCTGCTGCGGCTGCTGATGACAGCGATAGTTAATTAATGACAGGATCAACACCTGCGACAGAGCAGCTGGAGTCAGCAGCTTTGAATTGGTTTTGAATGAGCCAAGCTGATAGAATTTTGTTGCCAGTCAATTAGCAATAAGTACCGCAACGTTGCAGCTCGTGTTCATTTAAATGCAAAAGTTTTGCCCGCACAACGTGGCGTATGCGCAACGGGCAAGCGAGAAGGAACGAAGCAAAGCGCACGAATAACAGAGCCATATAGAATAAGGTATGGAGTAAATTACATAGAAATTCAAGTTGAAAATGGCTAAGATTTGACACTTGATGAAAAATTCACAAATCTTTTCAATTATTAAAATAGAAAACCAAGTTGTAAAAAAATTTAATACACAATTATGAGACTGAAAATAAAATGCTTCATCTATTTAATTACTTATGAAACTTTATTAGTAAAATTCAGAAAAAAGCTTATTAGTTGCCTTACATAGTTTCAACTTGGTTTTAAAAATAAATTTAAAAGTAATATTTTAACAATATTAAAAGAGTAAAAGATAAAAAAGTAGAAATTAAAAAATGTAAACCATTATAACAATCAATTACACTTTTACTATAAATTACGATTTTGGCTTGCACCAAACGATTCACTATTACTGACTGTATGCAAATACGCAATATAACTTCTTTTGTATTTTTTACCATACGAAAAATTAAAGAGATTTTATTTTAATTTGACTGTAGTGCTTAAATATACGAAATTCTATTGGTTTTTTTTATATATTAAATAACGATTATAAAATCGCTTTAAAATTCTTTTAAATTAAATTAAGCACAGTTTTAATAAAAATAACTGTTAGAGTTCCTGCATTAGTATTTTTTACCATACGAAAAATTAAAGAGATTTTATTTTAGTTTGACTGTAGTACTTAAATATACGACATTTTATTGGTTTTTTTATATATTAAATAATGGTTATAAGATCGCTTTAAAATTCTTCTAAATTAAATTAAGCACAGTTTTAATAAAAATAACTGTTAGGGTTCCTGCATTAGATACTTAAAGATTTCTTTTGTAGAGCTTGACACATTTGCCATTGAATGCAGCCCTGGATTCTGGCGCAAGCAGTGTGTGCATGCCTGGTAAGTTGTAAATTTGTGCACTTGATTTCATTGTGGTCGCCGGACGCATCAAATAGACAAAGTTTTCCAGCCAAAAGGACGCCTATTGTGAATTTATGACATTGAATTTATGTGCAACAAAGCGAGGCACATTGAGGCGAGAATAGGTTGCAGGCAGCTGCGAGGAGGAGGAGGAGGAGCCACAAGCAGACAAAAACTATCATAATGGTCAGAAATCAATCGATCGACATCTGCGTTAATTTATGGGCTACAAAATTGTGCTCTTGTTGCAGTCGAAATTAAAGCACGATTCAAAGTCAAAGAGGGAGAAAAACGCGTGTTAAGCAGTTCAACACTTCTGCTTGGCCACGTCGAACAACACCCCAAGAAAGAAGCAATGAAGCTCATAATTCATTTAGCACAGAAACACAGAAACACACACGAAAGTAAGGAGTAACTAGAAAATGTCTAAGAAAGCCAAAAGGAAATGGCAATGCATTAAGAAATAAGCAATTTGCTTTGCAGCAGCAAAAAGCGCCACAAGATCAGGCGCAGGCCCAGGAGCAGGAGCAGGACCAAGACCAGGGCCAGGACACAGGCCAAAGGCAGCCAAAGTGTCGCGACTGGAACGTGAATGTTACTGAGGCCAGGGCAAGGACACGCCGCCACTCCCTGCGTATCCCTGTGCTAAGTAGTTGCATTAAAAGCGCACAGCCAGAGGCAGCAAAGCGAAGCAATCCAAGCGGCAACAAACGAAATGAAATGAAACAAATGCAAAGCAAATTCCGGCACTGTGGGCGCCTTTGCCTTGGCCATAAAAACTCAGTTGCTTTTGCATTTTTGGCAGGCGCTCAAGTAACGTGCCGGGATGCGACCGTAAATCATTTGAGTCCTTCTTGCCAGCCAGTTGACGGCATTAAAGCTGTTTCCCATTCCCTTTCCCATTCAATTCAAACAATGCCCAATAACGTGCTCATTACAATCGATAACTATCGATAATTATCGACAACTGATTTGTCTGGCTGAATATACTGTTATAGTAATTATAGTAGTATTTATGCCTTCTCTGTGAGCTGTTCATTGTTTTTATCCATGCAAGGCATATTATGTTATATTATTACTTATGTGTAACAGATTGAGATCATCGAGCCATTAATGTATCTATATCAATAAAACAGTTTGTCGTGACTGACTGACTAATAGCTTAAATTTAGTCTCAAGCTAACTTTTATTCTTTGGAAAACTCGACGCCAAGAGGTAATAAATTTGTGAAAAACTGCTGCATTAAACGTTTTTGCTCGTCATCCTATCGGCTTCAAGGTTTTTTTCAATGCATCGCACTGTTTCGATTTTGAACCTACCCCAAAAAAATTAAATTAATACATTTTCGAAAATCTTTTATTGTTATATAAACACTTAATTCGTTCGGTTCCTGGCCAAGTCATATTTGGAATGGTAATTTTTCGGATCTGAGGCATTTTGTTTATATGAGAAGGTTGCAATTATTTATAATATACAATACTGATACACAATACTCTGATACGCTTGTAAGAACAACTGGTGGAACAGAACGTTTTTGTAAGTGTGGGAGCGTTAGTGGGCGTGAGTGTGGGTGGTGCAATAAGCTACATAGCATAGCGTGGCATAAAATTTTGCATATCCATCTTCAGAGGAGAAAGACAAGAAATCAGCCTTCCAAGTTCTATGACTCTAGATCTAAAACTGTGAGAGAACAAGCATTTTCAATTATTTTTAGAGGGGGTCTGGTGGGCGTTCTAGTGGGCGTGGTTCAGTCTTTTGGGAAGGTCACCAGCACAATACCTTCAAAACTTGATCATTTTAGCTTTAAAATTCTGAGATATATAAACGTTTTCTCTATTCAATATTTGAGGTGTATCGAGGACTCCCAGTGGGCATGGCACTAAACTGGAACAAACTTGATCTGAAGCAGATAGCAACAAGTATAATAGTGGAAGCTTCAAGACAGACACTGCACAAACTCAATATGCTATGAATTCCTTTGGTATCAGAGCATAAAAGGAAATTTCGGAAAGTATTTATAATTATTGAGTAAGTTTGACGATCTATTCAAAGAGGCGTCTGTGCAAAGTGAGTTCACCAAAGCTGGGTGGCTAGACGATCGCTTTTTGTTGCTGTTATTATTGCTGTTATTTTTGTACTGTTATTGTTTTTTACCAAAGTGGCACGGCTCTCATTTTGACTAGAATCTGCAGCATGATGCCTTAAAGTGGCTACGGACCCGGCTTATAAATAAAGAAAAACAAGTGGGGAAGCATTATCTTCGGCGTGCCGAAGATTCTATACTCTTTTCGAACCTTTAGGCAATTGTCACTCTGTCAACTGCACAACCGACGCGTATGTTTGCTATTTATAACTCAATCGATTTAAAATTTTAAACATTGATGAGCTATAAGAATGTTCGAGTGTACAAGGAATTTTAAGGCGATATATTTGAAAATATCGGATATATGGCCAAAAACCGACATCCAGTTGTCCGATCTGGCCGGTTCCGACCAATGTGCTGTATATCTGAATAATAAGTGTCTGTGCAAAGTTTCATAACTGTAGCTCAACAACTGAGGGACTAGTTTGCATACATACAGACAGACAGACAGACGAACATGGCCAGATCAACTTATCTTGTCATTATTAGCATACTGGCAGTAACTTTTGGGGTCTTCCTTCTATGCATTACACACTAATATACTATTTTCTTCGAAAAGAGTATAAATACTTATAAACAACAATTTTATTAAATTACAAAAACATTTCAGTAATCCTGGGGAATTCAAGGAAATCGTCGAAATGATAACGGAAGAAGAATATAAATATGTAAATTATATCATGTTTTCCATGAAAGAATATCTAGCAGTTGATAGCATTCGACTAACACGATCTTCATCACTTTTTCCCATGATCCCATTTTTTATAATATTCAAATTTGAATAAATTGCGCTCGGGCCATCTAGCGGAATTATTAGCGCCACCTGTCGTGTGGAATATGCAACATATTTGTTGCGTTGCCAACCACTCGAATTAGGAAGGCCAACAGCAGCATGGCTCTGCCAACTGGTAGTAGTTTTCCGGCAGTTTCGCTTATGTAAGGACGGTCACACTGTTCTTTCGGTCGTCCTCTTTGGAGAGCTATTCGCCGATGCAACATTCGTGAAATTATTAAAATTGTTACTCTTAACGTGGATTCGCCGCTGCAAATCTTAGCCGCGCAAATCAGAACGGTGTTCCAGGCACGACGCGTGTGTTTGTCTGCCCACGGCAGCTACTCATCACCATTTCGGGGGCGTGTTCGGAGCGAGAAAATGGAAAACGCATGTTTCGTGCTCAGATAAGGCCCAGCTGTGCGTCGGTCTCGCTCAAATTGCAACAAATTGCGACAAGCTTCCGGCTAGACAACACAAACCACAACAACGGGACAGAGACAGACTAGCCAAAGGGCAAACGAAACCAGGACAAGAAGGCTCTGGCCAAGTGACAACAATTACCAATATCAATACAACACCAATACCAACACCCACAACAAAACAAAAAACAACAACAAAAAAACCAACAACAACATGCACCAACTGCAAAGTAGTTAAATAATTCTGCCCTGTCTGCGCTTTATTTCCTCTTCATCATTCTTGTACTCGTTTTAATTTCAACAAGTTTTCTGTTCTCTCGCTTTCCCCACATCTCTTTTTCAACCATCCGACGCGCAGTTCTTTTTTCATTACTACACAACCACAACAACAACACCAACAACAACAGCAACATACACAACACACATACGCCTCTACATACATATACAAATTGACTCTCACACTCGCACACACACACACACACAACGAGAGTTTTGTTGCTGTGACGCAGCAGCCAACAAAAAGCACCTGCAAAAAGCGGCACGAGACCAGCGACCGGCTCCCAGTGCAGCTGTCACACCGCAAAAAGAGAGCAACAACAACAGCAGCAACAGCAGCAGCAACAACCACACACGCACACACACTTGTTGCAAACGCAGCAAAAAGGAAGACAGAAGAGTGAGCGAGTGAGAGCGCGAAAGACGGAGACGGGACGTCCATCTCTGTCTACAGTGCCTAAACAGTCGTTGGCTATCAACGTTCATTTCGCAAGCCGCCGTACTTACAAAACTCAAAGGTAAGCGTCCAGATGTTTTGCGCAAATGCTTCGATCATCATTCATGACAACCGCTAATTCACAAACGGCAAACGGTACCCGGCACACACACACTCATCTGACACACACGCACACCCATCCAAAAAGACATATATACATATACATAAATAAATCGCTGATAAGCCGGCGCTGCAGTTGCCGGCGGCCCCTCAATCGTATGTCCGATAAGACGGAATCACGATTCTCGTGTGCGCGCACATTCAAATTAAACGCGACAGCGCAGTGAAATGATAAAAACCAGAACGAAAGAAATATAACCCGTGCGTTATCAGCACTCGCCAAAATATATATTTTCAAATACGTGCGGCCGCAACGACCCGCCATACGCCCTACTTATCACATCAACACGCTTATACGCTTTCAGATGGTCAAGGAGAAGCCCAACTCGACACGCATCTATGATAAGGATGGCTTCAGGCGACGTGCCGCCTGCATTTGCGTGCGAGCCGAGAACGAAGCGGAGGTAAGTTGAAAAGCTGTCGACTAGACTTTGGAAAGGTTTCCAATACACTGCTATAGATCCATATCGACTTACAGATGTACAAATCTTACTTATTGTCAATATATTTGCAGGTGCTGCTGGTGACCTCGTCACGCCGTCCAGAGCTGTGGATTGTGCCCGGCGGCGGTGTCGAACCTGAGGAGGAGCCCTCGGTGACCGCCGTGCGTGAGGTGCTGGAGGAGGCGGGCGTGGTTGGCAGCCTGGGTCGTTGCTTGGGTGTGTTTGAGGTGAGTTCAAGATCCAAGCTAATGTGCATTCTGAGCTAACTATTAATCGTAATGTCATAGAATAACGATCATATGCATCGCACCGAGGTGTTTGTAATGAATGTCACCCAGGAGCTCGATGAATGGGAAGATTCGCGTAGCATTGGCCGGAAGCGGCAATGGTTCACCATCGACGACGCCTTGTCGCAGCTGGCGCTGCATAAGCCCACCCAGCAACACTATCTGATGCAGCTGCAGCACTCGAAGACGCTGGAGAACGCCAATACGCCAGGTCGGGTGGTGAATGCAACGCATCCGCCCATATTGGCCAATGCCGCCTCAGCGGCTGCATCGCCCACAACGGCATAAAGACAAATGCAGAAGGAATAATCACACATACACCCACCCTATAACTACACACACTCACACACATACACTATACACACCCAACTATACACACACTCACACATTTTGACATTTTGGAAATTTACAATTAGACAGGCAGTTAACTCATATTTTCGGTATGTTTAAATCATTTACCCTGCACCCGCTCTCCATTGCAATGACTTAGCAGTCTGCATCCCTTTCTAGTTTAGTTTAAGTCGATCGCTTCATTTATGTTTTTAGAAATTGTATTGAGAAGGAAATGTATGTACTTTAAACAAGCGAATGCATATATGAAAACAAAACAAAACAAAACGAAACAAAACAAAAATGATAAAACTTACAACTAAATTAACAAACGAGAATTAAATCTACAACATACATATAATAATTTTTGAGCGCATAAGGCACTTTTTGCAAAACGAAATACGTGTACTAACAAAAATTATGATATCTATTAGATTTTTCTACTCTTTTTTATAATTTACTCAAAAACATCTTGATTATTGTAATAAACAATTGGAAATGGCTTTAAAGAAGCGTTAAAATTTATTAACTATGCTAAGCGGCCTACACAATAATACGAAAGAACAACAACAACATAATAATTATATTAAAAGGAATATATATCAAAAGAAAAACCAACGAAACAATTTCGTTCGAAATCTGCCACAGTTTAACAATTTAACAACCCATGTATAAACTTTGGTTGCAGATAACTCCTTAGAGAACTAAATTAATTAACAAAGTTGCCTATGCAAAAAGAAGATTAAACACACTAAAACAAAGTTATAAAAAGAAGTTATGCCGTATGTGAACTTTAAAGTCTAGCAGCGCCCGTAACAAAACGTTAACTTATTGTAAAACAAAAAAAAAACATTGAAATTAGTGAAACCAGCAAACATTAAAAAAGAAAACTAATTAAACTATATATTAACAGTAAGATATGTGCACGCTGTACTTTTCAAAAATACAAAGCAAAACAAACAACAAAATATATATACATATATTAAAAGAAAAAATTTAAAATGTCAATGTGATAAAAGCTAATCAACACTTTTATGTAACTCTTTTGGAATACACTTACTTTTGGGCACTTTCAAAGACAGAATTTTAATTCAAGTTTTAACGCCCGCAAGGGCAAATGATTTTCATTGAAAATTCAAAATAAGTTACAGAAGAAAAACATTTTCATCGGCAAGCTAAACAATAGAGAAACAAATTGTTGCAATTACACAATAATTTATGACAATTAAAAACGAAAATAAAAACAAACAACAAAACCAAAACTACAATTCAACGCCGCTTTATCATGTGTATTAAAAAACCTTTTTATTTATGTTAATTCTATAGTTTTTGTATCAATTAAAACTAATTTCTGTAAAAATGCTACCAATTTTTGAGCAAGCCATCAGCAACCAATCTGGAGTGACCAATTCAACTACATATGCATCTTGGGCCTTAAACGCCTCCACGCTGCCGGAGCCGAGGACTCTCGCCTTCCACGTCGGCGTCGGCTCCAGAAGCCGTTATCACTGCCTGGAGCAGCTGCTTCAATTCATTGTAGAGCCGCAAGGCCAGCTGCAGACTGGGCGCCTGACGACGATCTGGCACCTGCTGCTCCTTGGGCGGCTGCACGCACATCTTCACCAGCTTCTGCAGCGATCGTGGCAAGCGTATGCCACTCAACAGTCCCGGCTGGAATGTGCCGCTGCCGATAAGGACATGCTCGCAGAATATCTGAAAGTTGTTGTTCTGCTGCACATGAGTGCAGGCCTGGCGCTCCGCATCGCAGAGTCCGCGGCAGGAGTGGAAGTTGCAATCCTGATTGGTGTGGCACTTGACGCCATTGGAGATTCGCTTGTCCAGGTGGCTTTCGACGTAGACATGCTCCGCGCTCTGGTACTTGAGACGCCTGTCGGGCGTGAGGCCGAAGCGATTCACTTGCATCTTACACATTCGCAATGGCTCCGGCTTCATCTCCTCCAGCCGGAATATGTACTCCATGATGTTGAGCGCATGCTTCAGACGCTGCTGCCGATTGGAGGCGCTATCAGGTGTTTGCATTGGGGGTTAGTCAGATTCGATTCATTCTTTCTATTCATTTACTCACAGATATTGAATGATGCTGGGATTCGACTGCACAATGTCGAGACCCTCGGTGGCATAGTAAGGGCCGCAGGAGCCAAGCACGGCTGGAAACACGGACTCCTCATCAAACAGCTTGCCCATCATGTAGTTGTTGTCCTTGAACAATCGCCAAAAGCTAACCATTTGCTGCGAGTTATTATCAGCAATCTCCTGATTGACCAGGGCGCGTATCTACAAACCCAAGGTGGATACTATATGAAAGACTTGAAACTTTCGTATGGAATACATACCATATTATCATCTAATGTTACGTTGTACGCCAGTATAATGTGCAGCTTGACAATCTCGTGGAACTCCTCGATCTTCGGGTAGATAGCCTCACCCTTGCTGTTCGTCCAACTCAAGTCGTCGTCATTGTGCTTAGCCAGCTACGTGAAGGAACAATGGGGAATGGTAGTCATGACAACCCGAAGAACCCAATGCCAAACTGACCTACCTTCACCGCATACATATCCCCATTCTTTTCGGCCGTAAACAAAATTGTTTTCATGTCATTCAACGGACACTGGAAGTTATCGAAGCTCGACTGACTGCCGCACAGCTCCTCGCAAAGCGATCCACTGAACTCGTGGTGCTCGTACCTTTGGCACTATAATACGACAATACGAAATACGATTTAAGTATGCAGCATGCATTTTCCCTATTATACTCACCATGTGCGTAAGACTTCTGTGCGACATGAGCTTGAAGCAGAAGGAGAGATTGAGGAAGGCATAGCTGAAAAGGCCAACCGCCAGCAGCACTGCAATTAGAACCGTTCGCTGCATTCCTAAGCGAAATTTGCGACGCAGAGCAGTCAACATATTTTATTGTAAATCAAATCTTCATCTTTGGGTCAGATTTCCGTTTGCATGTCCACTTGAGGTATATACACTAAAGGCTGGGCAAAACTGTCAGTGGCGGATAGTTTGACGTTGCTTGGACATGCGCATTGGCGCAAATTCAGCTTGGTGGGTGAACAATTCCGGAATACTATTCTGGGAGTGGCGATGAATTCAGGAGCTTATCGATATAAGCACATTTGTTGTCCTTCCGGTTCTCGTACTTACCCTTAAAACACCAATTAGGAGTGGTAAGGGGTTTTTCAAACTCAAAGTTCGTATGTATTGTCTTTAATGTGGTGCTACCACTAAGCACACTTTGTAGAGATGCCATATCGAAAGTAAAAGTGGTTGCATGTAAAAAACGCAGTATATGGCTTTAAATCTACAAGTACTTTCTATATTCTGTAACCCTTCGAATACAAAATGAATTTAGACTTAACTGTATACTATCTAAGGGACTAGATGGCAAGAGACATATTTTACTGGCTAAAAACCTATTATCCGAAGTCTGCCAAATATCCAATTTATTCTGTCGTTTAACAGACTGTACCAATCCTAAGATAACAGCTGTTATACACAGCTGTTAAACATAACTGTTAAGCACGGCTGTAACAAACAGAAAACATGTGAACTTGCTGTTCTCTTAATTGTCTGTTAAACAAACCAAAAATAGTTAGCATTTGCTGGAAATTTAAAATGTGATTTTTTCAAGCCTGCATTGACAAAATCAGCAGGAATTACTCTTATTAACATATTAAATATTGTACTGTGTGCTTTTACGCTGGCCAAAACGCAAGAAATAATAAAAGTGGCATACTTTCATATTAAAGTAGTGAAAAGGCTCATTGCATGCTTTTAAGATGCCCACTTTTGATGAATTACACTGCATACTTTTATATGGGTAAAAAGCGTCTTGCTGCCAAATCTGTCCGCCTGGTACTGTGAGTAAAACACAATCGAAATTGGACTTCTATTAAACACGTTAATAAAATACTGCAGATAGCTGCGGTAAATGGCTTTTACGAAAGTCAAGGGCAGACATTTCACATTTTAAGGATGTGAGAATAATAATAACTTTCATATCTCAGACTAAAGACCAAGCAATATAATTTTGTGTACGACTCTCTATTTCCCACCAATATCCTTTGAAATGAAAAACGCATTGTTATTTGAAATTATTACTTAACGTATAATTCTTTATTTATACTCTTTGCTAAATTGAGCAATTATTTTACTTAATTCATCAATTTAATTTCAATAAGTTGCTCTTGCTTTTAAGTGGTTTTAGAGTTATCATCATTTTTTATATTTTTGTTTTTGCTAAAAATAATTTAAATTCATAATTATATACCTAAATTCAAGTTTATTGTTGTATATCATTATAATAATTATTACTTTTCATTGCCTTTTTTTCTGGTAACTAACGCAAACTCATATTCGCACTAATACATTTTGTGTGTGTGTGTATGTGTGTGTGTGTGTGAGTGTGTGTGTGTTTGTGTGTGTGGCTGTGTAGTTGTGTCTAATTATTCACCTTTATATGTATGTATTTATATACTTAAGATAACTGTTCTGTTAATGCATAATTTTAACTAGTTATGTACACAACTATATATTGTTATGACAAATGCTAGAACATATTTTATCAACTGTTTATTTCGTGTATGTTTTTGATGTTTTCATTTTTCAAAGCATATTACAAATATAAAAAAAAATGTTCAAAAACAAACCAGTTTGAAGGGGAAATCTTTTGCATTTGACTAACTCGTCTATGGATCAATTGTAATTGTATTAATTCTGCTATATAATTCAAACTGCTCTCACATTTTGTTATTACGCTTGTTTTTCTAATTGTTGCTGTTCGATTTTGGTTTTGTTTTTGTTTTGTTTGCATTCAACTTTGTGTATGATTATCATAAATTGTTTTGTTTTTAAAATTAATTTTTATTTACGCGTACTTCAGTGTTTATTATTTCTGTATTTTGTGAACATTAAAATTGTATGCATCATTAATTTGTTGCTTTTATTGTTTTATGAACTAATTTCGTTAAATTGCATAGTTAATTCATTGCGTGTGTATATTTACTTGTATGGGCTTTAATTAACTTAGTTGGTTTACCTTTTTCATTTATTTACATTTAGAATAATGCAAACAACATTAGACTAGTCCGGCTCAAGTGATTGTGATTTGCAGCTAAGATACTTTGCCAATCGAAAGTATTTCTGCTGTTTATCAAATCAAACTCACAACCAGTTAACATCGTCATATTGCGCTCTATTGTTTGTTTTATTTTTATATTTTGTATTTATTTAATATTTTAAACTTTTCGCAATGTTAACATTTTATCTTTTGATTTTGTTACAAAATCGCTGCCGCGTGGCATTTTTATTTTTTGTTTTCAGATTTTTTATTTAACTCATTAATGTTTTACTTAGATATTTAAAATAATGTAAAAAATCTGCAAATTGCATGCTCCTCGTTAATTAATGTGCCATTAAAAAATGTCTATTATTTTCTATATGTATTCATTCTTATATTTACAGCAGTTTTTGGTTTTTTTCGTCTTTTCTCTTATTTATCATCTTCGGTTTGTTCAATCTGTTTTGTTGTTGTTGTTGTTTTTTTATTTCATAAAACCTTTTTGGCAGTGCATTAATATTTATTATTCCGGTTTACTATTTTTAATGATTTCAGCTAATAACTACAAAATATATTATTTGTTTAAATGTAATTCTTCTGTAAAGTAATTTAATGATTAACTAACAGCAATTATTTACAGTTGTTCGTCTTTTGCTTACGATTATCTATTTTATTTATTCTTTGTCACGCAAGGTACGTTTGATTTAATTAATTTATTCGAAATCATATAAGTACGTGTTTGTTGATTAATATATTTATAAATTGTTTATTTTTAATTAAATTCAAACTATAAATTTACTATAAAATACAATTGGAAGACAGTTGTTGGGATCCATGCTATGAAAATTAATTGCTAAACTAAATACGAAATAAACAAGGAAATTCTTTTCTAAAAGGCCATATCAAACACAAATGCCTTTTAAATAAAAAATAAAAACATACTTCTTTTTTTTGTAATAAATTAAAAATAATTTCTTTGAGCAAAACGGCTTATTGCTTATACATAAATTGCAAGCAGTCCCTGAAGAAACTTGTTCAACTTCAACCATAAAAATTCGCATATAAAATAGTAAATAATTAAAAAAAATCACCTTTCTATATGCCATATGTTAAGTTTAACTTACCGATTTAGTGAAATGCTCAATATCTTTGCATTTTTATGTGTCAGCTACAGTTATTTTCTTGCATATGTTTATCTAGTTTTTTGGTTTTTCGTTTTTTGTTTTTCTTTTTAATTTGTAATTGTTAATATTTTCTTGGTTTTTTGCTGTTACCGCAGTTGCTGAAACTCTAAATCTTGTAGCGCTGCTTTGATCTCTCACCTCTTATAAATAGGGTTTTTAAAGTTATTATTTAATTTTGTTTATAACTATGCTTGGGTAGTTGTGCATTATTATTTGCATTTGCCTTTCTGTTTTGTATTCTTTTTGTTTTTTGTTGATTTTTTTTGGTTTTTTGTTTTTTGCTTTTGTTATATCCGTAATTTAAATATGCAAATTCAAAACCTGTTCTTAATGTGTAAGTTGAATATACAAATGTTCATACTTATTAAGTATAAGCACTGTTAGCTTAGGTATTTTTAAAATAGTCGTTGTTGTGGTTGTTCTTCTTGTTATTTTGTAGCTGGCTGCCGTATGTGAATGATGTAACATGTGTGCGATCTGTGTGTGAGTGTGTGTGTGTGTGTTACTGTATGTGTCCGTCCATCGCACATTACAATTTGGCTTACAACAAATAAATATTAATTTTAATCTTCTTCATCTTTTGGCAGTGTAAAAATTTAAGTTATTCATTAATTTCGCGATTTGAGTGTGTATGAAAAATGTTTATTTATTGCTTGTCGAAAAGTGTGATCTAAAAATGCAATTTGATAGTCCATCCACAGCTAATCCTCATCCAGGCTCTGCGAGCGCCGCGGCTGCGACTTCGAGACGACCACATACTTGCGTCCAAAATATGGCGAATCTAGAGATGGGATATTAAGGCTAATCAGCTAGAGTCTGGCTCACAAACGCGGCTCACTTCTTGCGCAGGAAGTCTGTGTATTTGCGTGCACGCTTGCGCACCTTCTTGAGGGCACTGCCCAGCCGGAACTGCTCCTCGGCCAGGTCGTGAGTGCCATAATGATTGGTGCTGGTGCTGGTGCTGGTGCTATGATGGCCATGGCCATGGGCATGGCTGTGCGGTTGCGGATGCGGATGCGACTGCGGGTGCAAGTGGTGCGCATGCGTATACTGGCCAGGATAATGCTGCTGGTGCTCAAAGTGAGAGTGGTGCAGGTGCATGCAGCCATCGCCAGCGGGATTCACCGAGGACGACACCGAGGTGGCCGAACCCGGCGACATGGGCTGCGACAGCAAATTGTGCTCCGAGGCGGCATCAAAGGAGTCATAGTGCAACGATGATGAGTGCTCGCTGGTGGTGGAGCCGCCACCATCCAAATGCATGCCAGCAAACTCCTTGGGCAGCTCATCGATGCCCAGCGGTTTCTCGAAGTGCGAATTGCCCGACATGTTGGTATAATCGTAGCTGGGGTACGTGTAGGGCAGGTAGCCAGCATGATGCGCCTCCGAGCTGACCAGCTGAGGGTCCGCATCCCTTTCGCCTGCACGATTGTTGATGAACTTCACCTCGTTGGCATTGCGCTCCTGGCTGCCGCTGCCGCTGCTGAACACAATGTTGATGTTGTTGCTGCTGCTGGACAGATTGATGTTGCTCGGCGACAATGGCTCGGGCTGGGTCGGCTGTGCTGCACTGGTGTTCTGGTTGAGATTGGTTTCCTTGCTGGCGCTGGTGCTGGTGTGATAGCTTCGCTCATAGCGCTGGAAGCATTCGCCCGCATCGCTGGAGGCGGTGTTTGTGGTGTTGGTGTTGTTGTTCGTGGTGTTGCTGTTGCTGTTGCCCTGCTGAAAGTTGTTCTTGTACTGAAACTCGAGCGCGTTGCTGGGTTGAAACGGATAATTTTTGGAGTTGTTGAGCACATCGCCAACGGTTGGATTGCCCTTGGACAGATACTGGTGTATATCCTCGCTGGTGATTTGCAGATCCTGATCCAGATACGTGTTGCACTGTATGTAGTTGTTGCAGCAGTTGTTGAACGTCTCGCCCTCCTGATCCTGATGGAACAACACCGTCGTCGACTCCTCGAACTCACAGTGATAGTTGCTGCCGCGTCGCTTGCGTGCCGCTGCCGAGGTGCTGGGCCCATCATCGTACAGGGTGCTCTTCCAGCTGTTGTTCTCCGTGCTGCTGGTCAGCTTGCGGCAAGGCTTCATCTCCGGCTCGGGCAAATGCCAGGCATCCACTTTATCTTCGGCGGTTGCAGTTGCCATTGTTGTGGTTGTCGTCGCCTCAGCGGCACCACCCACAGCTCCCTCAAGCTCGAAGTCTGTGGGTGACTTGCCATCGGCCAGGAAACTCCAGCGTATCGGCGATGGCGAGCAGGCGTACTCCGGCAGATCGTTGCTGAGCGCGCCCTTCGAGCTGTGGCGCTCCAAAGTGGAGCCGCGCGATGGCGTCACAGTTGCCTGCCGCTGCTCGTCGTATTTGCTCTCGTCGGCAATCTGCTTGGCACGATCGAAGATGGAGGTCAGCGAGCCGAGCTGACTGTTTGGCCGGCTGGCGTTCAGGCCGCGCAAGGATATGGATGTGTAGCTGGGCTGGCGAGCCTGCAGGCGCTGCTGCTTGCGCATGGCGGCCGAGGCGGACTTGATGGAGTTGTTGCGGCTAAGGGAGGAGCGCGAGCCGTACAGGCTGGTGGAGTCCGTTTGGTAGCAGTAGTCGGAGCTGGTGCAGCACGAGCTGGGTCGCCGCGACGAGGAGCCGTACAAGTCCTCGGCAAAGTACTGAGCCAGCTCTGTGCGCGATGTGCTGCAGCCGGACTTGCGCACCATGATCTCGTGCACCTCGCGATCGGCAAAGGCGGCCTCCTGGCAGGCATTGATCGAATTGCAGGAGACATCGGTGACGGAGCGATGACGTCGACTGCTGCACACATGTCGCGAGCTGCTGTGGCCACCACCACCCGTCGAGTGGTGCGTATGGGCGCCCGGCAGGCTGCCACTGCCACCAACAGCTGCGACGCTGTGCTGCCGACGACGGCGGCGATAATGATGATGATGCGAGTGCGATTGCGATTGCGATTGAGATTGCGATTGAGATTGCGACTGACCAGCACTCTGACCCTGACCCTGACCCTGAACCTGACTCTGACCCAGATGCGAGTGATGGCTGTGTGGCGATGTGTGGCGACTATGGTGCGGACTGTGACTGTGGCTGTGCTTGCGCTGCGATGACTGCTGTGTCTGATGGCAGTGTGGCATGATGGCGACCTGGGCCTCCGGAGGCTGGGCCGGCTCATGCTTGTGTTGGCTGTGCGATGGCGGCGGCGCTTGATCACATACGATATCCTTTTCAAAACTACAATGCACATATTCGTGTGTGGTGTAATAGGGCTGCTGCTGCTGCTGCTGCTGATTGTGGGGCTGTGCGGCAGCCGAGGCGACGGCGGAGGAGGCGGAGGCGGACTGTTGGTGGAGCTGCTGCTGGTGTTGCTGCTGCTGCTGCTGATGCTGCTCCTCAGCGCGACTCGTTGAACGTACACTGGCAGTTTCAGGAGGTGAGGCGTTCCTCAGTCAAGGCCCGCTGTTCTGGCAGACAGGTGCTTGCTGACGAAGGTGATGGGGCACAGAGGCAGCGCTCCGGCCCTGGTGTGTACTTCGGCCGCCGTCTAAAAATCGCTCGGATGCAGCTACAAGAAGCGTTAAGGCGCCAAAAACAAACAAACAAAATCGAAATGATATATACCAATTAATAGAGCCTCCAAATTAGCTACTTTGCATGTTTATTTGGGTTTCAGTTTCAGTTTTAGTTTTAGTTAATTAGTTTGCTGGCTGGATTTAGTATGTGGTTTTAGTGGTTAACGCCAAACAGTGCATGCAAAAAGTACATGCCAATAATACACATGCGCATAGTTTTTCCTTTCGATTTTCGAGCAAAAGTCATGCAGCCTAAAAGAACTTAAGCAACTGAATGACTCATGGAAATGAAATGAAAGATGTTCTTTGATGCCTTCTCATTAATTTCGAATCTTCAGATATGTTAACCAAATTTATTAGGTAAAACATGTGAAGATGTTTGAAATTGGCGAGAAAGTGAGAATCATTTTTGTTCTCTGTAAAAGCAGCGATGATTTGAGTTATTTTGAGTATAGTGTCAGGCGCATTATTGGCACTCTCTGTGTAGTGTTTTGTATCTCAAAGGTGCGACAGTGTCTTAGCTTTTTCTAAATCTTGTTTACTTAGCCAATTCGTTTTTGTTACTTAAAGTTGGTCCCAAGTTCGCTTTCACTTGCGTACTATAAATAAAAAACGAGTAAAAATTATATATTTAAAGCGGTTGATAAGCTTAAGTTCTCAACATTAGATGGAACTGTCTGCAGTTCGTTGCGGCTTAGCCTAGTTAGAGTGTGACTAGACTTAGATACGAGCAGATATTAGTTATTTAGTTTATTGACGAGCTTGGTGCAATTGTGTTTACGGTCTTCCAAGCGGCACGCGCGGCATTTTCATGTAAATGCTTTGTGGTTGGTTGGCTGTGCCCCACATGTGGTGGCTTATGGGGGCAGTGAATGTGCTTTAGTGGCACTTAGGAGTAGTAGGAGTAGTTGCTGTTGTTAACCTACATGACATTCTTCCGTGCGCCGAGTGCCTGCGAAAGCTATCGTCTCGCCCATAGTCAGACTCATTGTAGTAGCATTTGCGATTAGGAACTGGCGTTTGTATATTTGTACCGTAGTTTGTATAGCAAGCCGAGGAGCCGGCGACACCGACTCCGCCGCTCGCATAACTTGTTGATGTTGGACCCAAGAGATTGGTGCTATCGCTTAACGGATATGGACCCATGCCTTCAACCGTCAACGAGAACGAAGTCGTACCAAAGACTTTAGTATATGTATATTTGTTTTGCAAAGATGTGTATTTCATTTCATTTCGTTTTTGATTGCATGCATTTTTCAGATTGGCGCCAATGTTTCGGATACATTTCTCAATTGGTTACATACAACAGTTGTTATTGTTATAGTTATTGTTATATTATTTGTGTTGTAGTTGTTGTTGTTGTTGTTGTGTACAGATCCAGTTGTTGATTTGATCGGTTTCCAATATAATTGATTTGTTCATTTTTAGTTCATGTTTTAGTTTCGATTAATGCAACACAATTCATAATTGCCAAGAGAATTATGATTGTATACGATTGAAAATAAAGAATATGATAGTTAAATTTATATTGAATTTAAAAATAGATTTCAATAGGTATACATTTAAAAGCTAACATCAAGAGACTAGCAGCTAAAGAAAAACAAAAATATCTATATATATATATATGATTAATTTAAGTGAATGCAATTGTTCTTAAAGCTTTTAAATAAACTGAGCTCGCAAGTCATTTGAAGTATAAGCTCAAATATTGATTTACAATTGCACATCACTTTCAATTTTGATAAAGCTAAGTTCTAAGGTATTTGTATATTTGTATGTATAAAACTAAACGAATTAATTTTGCAAAATATATGTATGTTATTTAATGCATTTAAGGACATGCTGAGTTGCATACATTAAAGTCAGACACATAAATAATGACTTGACATGATGTTAGTAAAAAAAATAATTTCCAAATTAAAAGCAAATATACATAGAAATGTTTGCTAATTACTCATAAAAAAAATATGATTATGCGTAATTTTGTGTATTATTTTTGATAATTTCACCATGTTTATGGGTGTGTGTGTGTGCGTGTGTTTGGGAGTGTAATTGTATAAACATCTCGTATACGTAACGCATACACAATGAGTGAAAAAATTAATAATGCGACATGTTGAACATGTGTACAATAACTGCAGCAGAAGTGTATATATATATATATATATATATATATATATATATATATATATATATATAAATGTATATGTACATGTATATGTATTGCATATGTACATAGTAAATATGTATGTTAGTGTGTGTATATTTGGCTGTTTCACAAGTATAAGTATATTTTAGTTTGGTTTGGTTAATAGTTTTGGGCCAAGCTAAACGTCTGTTCTGTTTACCTAGAGGTCATTTTGTATTCTGTATTATGTTGGATATGTGTAATTGTGTGTGTTGTACAACATGGATACGTAAATATTGTATTTGTTATTTGTATTGTTTTGTTATGTTTAGTGTGTTTTATTTTCGATTGAACGAGCAATTTGCACAACAAATAATAGTTTGAAATTAAGAGCGTAAGTTGGGATTTTGTTTGTAGTAATTGCAAATTTTTTGTAATGGCGTTTTCATTATTCTTACGTGAGTCATGTTGGGTCTTCTCCTCAGATACCATCAATGCGGCATGCTCGATGCCAGAATTCATACTTTGTGGCTCCAAGCTATTTGTGCAGTTTAGCATACTCCTGAAATTCGCACACTCTACGATTATGTTTTAAGTGTAAACGTATTTTAAATTTATTTTTGCAAACTAATGACAGCAATTTCGAGACTTTGGGCAAAACACAAATACGCGCACGCATCCGATGGGGTTTAGGGGTAATCAATAGCTGGGGGGAGTATGTGTTTTCATCTGTCTGTAATGTCTCAAAGATTGTGTGTGTGTGTGTGTGTGTGTGTGTGTGTGTGTGTGTGTGTGTGTGTGTGTGTGGGTTGTGTGTGTGTGTGTGCGTGTGTTCACCTTAGCTGAAAGATCTTAGCGCGTAAGTTTGACTGGCTTGGAAGTTATTAAGCGCGGCTGTCAGATGATAGAACCAAAGAAAAGATCAAATAATTCACAGATAATCAAACAAAATTTATTACAATTAACAATTAATAAAGGAAAAACAATGTGAAATGCAAATTAAAGCTAAAAACATAAAAAATAGATTAAAAGTAAATAATAATAATCGCAAGTGCTGTCGAAAACAAAACTTTTCCCATCAATTTCACTTCGAAAACTTATGCGAAATTGAGAAAAAAGCGATTTCCGACTGTGGAGATTGCGACTGTTTCCTTGTGCACACTTTGAAATGGCAATTAAATTTGCTACGGCATTGCAACAGGGAGGCAAAGCACGGCAGTAAGGGAGCACCAGCTGCCCCACTTTACTGTACTTTGGTCCGTGTTGCGTTGGAGTCACGTTGCGATATCTCAATGTCCGCTGTGGAGCTACTGTTGCCGTTGCCGTTGACACTGTCCTCACTAAATGGACAAGCAACATAATCAAAATATATGTTGTATCTATATATATGTATATATATTTGTGTATGCCTATGTGTGTGAGTGTGTGTGTATGTGTGTGGTATATGTTTGTATGTGTTGTTGTTGTCGTTGCTTGTTGTTGTTGTGCATTGTGAGTTTTTGGCTTAACACTGAATATTTTTGGTGCTTTAAACTAACCAATTTATTTAGAATGAACAATGAGCAGAGAGGACAAAGACTCAGGGCGGGATTGTTGAGATGTAAGGGCGCTGCATGAGTAAGAAATTGAAATTGGATTTGTTGTTTATTTTTTTTTTTGTTTTTTTTTTTTGGGAGGGATGACATGAGAAATATAGAAAGAGAGTTACAAAACGTTTGATAATGAAACATGGCATTTAAATAGAAGAGTACAGAGTATTTAAATTCATATTAAATATTTGAGTAATTTATATTTAAGTCGCTAAATATGAACTTGTATTAATTAGGTAGCTGGCAACTGTACTCAGTTGTTTATTGATTGTTGTATTTGTATTGTAATTGTAACAAAGTAACGAGTAGTACAGGCAAAGTTAAGCAGACATGCCGAAAAAGTATGAAACTTTGAGCGCAAGTTTTATAGAATTTAATTTAGTTTGTTTTTTGTTTTGTATATTTGTTTTTGGTTTTTTTTTTTTTTTTTGGTATATTGATTAAAATGTACAATAAAGTTGCTTTAGAGTGAACTAATAAAGTACAGCAAACGAGCTACGTTTAAATAGAGCGAAACGCTTCAGATTGGAGTTTTGTTATTAGCTTTAATCTTTATCGAGCTGTTTACTGGTTTTTGTTTTGTTTTTGTTATTGTTTTTTTATTTCTTTTCAGATTCTCATACTTCATGCAACTTACCCGTACAGTCTACTATCTCGAAATGTCCTTTTGTTTTATGGGCATACATAGAATGGACATGTTTGGTATTATTTTCAAAACAGTCGATAAAACACAATGTGCAACAAAATAAACAAGACATAAATTTCAAAAATTAATAACTTAGGCGCTGACGTTTGCATCGCATAGCTGGCTATAGCTATAGCTGGCTATACAATACAAATATAATATGATAATACGACACTAGATATATGCGCACCGCATAATAAACTTCCAAGTAGATAATTGAAAACAAAGAGACAGCTTTTGGATGGTTTCGTTTCGTTTCGGGATTCGATTTGATCTTGTTGAGAAAGTTTTGGATATGTTACGAGCTACGAGCTACGAGCTAGACTTGTGGACATGTTGAGCTGCTCTGAGGGGTTGGGGTTTTTATTATGGATTCAGAACCAGTTATCAAATTGCAATGAGTTGTGTGCAGAGCCTAATGCTTCAACATGGATTTACCGAACATACCTGCCGTTGTTGTGCCGGAAGAGGGCCAAGATTTCCTCAAAGGTTTTGTTTTTGGTCTCAGGAACCTTCTTGTAGGTGAATATCCAAAATATGGCTAAAAACACGCTAAATGGCAAGAATGTGTAATTCTCCAGAGAGGTCTGCAAACGTGAACATAAATAATTATTAAATGTGTGTCTTTGTTAAAAAGGGGGTAGTGGACTCACCTTCATGCTGGGGAAACCAATGCCGACCACAAAATTGGCCATCCAATTGACCAGGACTGCAATGGCCATGGCACTGGGCCTTGGGCCCTGGGAGAATAGCTCCGCTGTGATCATCCATGGTATGGAGCCGGGTCCCACGGCGAAGAAGACAACAAAGCCGAGCGTGGCCACCACCGATAGATATGACATCCAGTCGATCATTTCCTGCACATAACCAAAAAACTCCTATACAAAATGCATAGTATTCGCATTCTCGATGATT
Organism: Drosophila flavopinicola; assembly: GCA_035042425.1. Lineage (NCBI taxonomy): Eukaryota > Metazoa > Arthropoda > Insecta > Diptera > Drosophilidae > Drosophila > Drosophila flavopinicola. The sequence goes on from JAWNLL010000167.1 coordinate 91,486, forward strand.
TGTAGGCTTTTCTTTTGTTGTTTTTCTTCGTTTTTCATACTCATTTAACGTTTAACGAATCGTTCGATTAAAGTAAACCAAAACAAATCAAGGAGTAGTTATCACATATATAATAAAGTAAAATTGTATTTGTAAAACCCTCTATAAAACGAATCATTTTTATGCATGAGTTGAGCTTTTCTTTTGGATATACTTAGAGTATTTAGGATTCTTTAAAGTAGTTGATTTCTTGGTTCTCAAAGAGTTGAAAGGTTACCATTTGTTCTCATCGCTGCACTTTTCACAAAACAAACTGTCACTTGAGTTTTTATTCTTTTGCACCTTGGTAACCTTTTGGAGAATGCTTAAAGTACAAGTAGTAGAAAATACTAGTATATCTTAAGTAAATAATATTAAATAAATTAGGATTTATTTCAAGTCTATTTAATAAATGAAGCGGCGTGTTACACATTTGACAGTGTGTGAGTTTTGTGTGTTGAAAGTGGCCTAAAGCATTTTTCAGCGCGTGTTCTGCTCTAGAATCAATTTAGCGACAGCTTTGTACATTTTCCAACACTGGTTTTGTGTCTTGCTGTTGGCTGTGTGTGAACTGTTTGCATTTGGTGCCCGGAAAACTTTTTGCAAATTCGTGTGAATTATATTTGCATTTGAAACTGTGTCTTTTTTCATTTTTGTTTTTTTTTTTTGAGTAGCCCAATTAAGTTTATAAATAAAACAAAAAAATAAGTTCTTAAATAAAGTTTTTGCACATTCGTTAAATGGTTTGTGTGTTGAATGGGGGCAAAAGCCTGCCAAATCGAGAATAGCTTTTAAATGAGGGGCGAGACAATTGCGTAAATGAGCTGCTTCTCGAACTCGGCCAGTTAAAGCGAAGCCTTCTCGTAGTTTTGAAAAGACAGCTTTAAATGCTGGTTACTTATGCTATATATACAGAGTCCAGTAAATAACTGAATGATCAGCTCATTTTCGCAATAACTTAACCTAAGCACAACACAAATATAAACTAAAGTAATCAGTTTTTATGTCAAGCAAACAAGCAATTTTAATTTACATTTACAGTGCAAAAACGGGCAGAAAGCTATATATTATAATAATAAATGTATATCTTAGCATATGCATATAATACTATATTTCGTAATAATAAAAGTATTTAATTTAATTTAAGCATTGATTTAAGCTCTTTAAAATCGGCTGTTAAGTGCTTTGCATGCATAAATATTAATCAAATTTATGTGCAACATTATAAACATATTTCAAAATATTTTCATAAAAAATTAATAAATGCAGTGGCTTAGCGCCGGCCTATAAATAACATAATATCTATATATGTATATATGTATATAGTACGTACTAATTTAAACATACTATGTATATCTACGTAGATTGTAGTAAATGCAATACGATAGAAAGGAATGGTAAATTGATTGCTGGCAGAGGCGCAGCTATAAATTCAACTTGTTTTAAATTCAAATATACATATCTCACATCAATAATTTATAGAAATACGCGCGGGACAACTGTCATGCCATGTTTTTATATATATATATTTTTTTTTGTTTTACCCGCCCTTTTTATTTTTTACATTTCGCATTTACTCAGGGGCTTATTGGGGGCTACACAACTTCATGCATAAAATATGTATGACAATATTTAAATATTTATAAACACACGCATATATTTTGGGTATGATTTAGATGCATGTAGCATTAGTTTTAAAATATTTTGACAGCGTCTAAAAATCATAATCAAAATCAAATGCAATATGCCGAAAACGTATGCAAAATATTCAGGCATATACTTGCCGCAATACAAGATATTGATATCTAAATAGTATTTGTATAATATAGTGGTAACCCCTGTACTTGCCTTAATCAAAAATGAAATCGTTATGAATATGGAGAAGATGAACATGCCGCCCAGTCCATACAAATGCAGCGTACGACGACCTGTGCGATCCATCAGAGGTATGGACACCAAAGTCATAACAACCTATTGCACACAAAAGTAAAGAATGATTAATCACAAAGGAAGCTTCACTCTCTGGTCACTGCAGCTGGTTACCATAATGGCGCCAATGCCTATCGTGGCAAACTTGGCGCTCTCCTCAGTCAGTCCGGAGCTCATGAAGAGCGATGTGGAGTAGTAGAAGACGGCATTGATGCCGCTAAACTGCTGGCTCAGCTGCATCACAATGCCAATGATCAGTGGCGGACGCAATGTGGGCGAACAGATGAGCTCCATGGTCGATATATGGCTCTCGGCCTGCTGAGCGCGCTCCTCGGCGCGCATCTCCTCAATGTCCTCATCCACGGAACCGGAGGCGCGCAGACGACGCAGTGCTGTCGGCAGGATAAATTAAATTGAATTGTGAGGACTCATATTCATAGGAGAGAGAGAGAGAGAGGGAGAGAGTGGGTTACCTTTACGCGCCTCCTCCTCCCATTGTTTGGTAATGAGCAAATATCTGGGAGACTCGGGACAAACTGGCAGTAATATTAATTGCAATATTGCTGGACAGATGGCCAGGCCCAGGAGTATGGGCCAGCCCTCATTAGTGCCTAAGATTTGTTCAATGCCCAGCACCTGGGATAATAGTAAACCTACAGTCACAGCCAATTGATTAACAGTACCTAAGCCACCGCGAAGATTCAGTGGTGCTATTTCAGAGATGTACATTGGCACCAACGATGTATTGAGACCTGCAAACGAAAGTAACGATTGGATTTGCTACAATTGGATTTGCATTCGATTTGTTTTCTGACTTACCGCAATTAACACCAATTATAAATCGGCCAAGGAATAACATTTCATAGGAATGACTAACTTTGGTAAAACCCATCAAACAGGCGCCCGATATGCCAAGCACGTTGTTCAACAATAGACCGCCTTTTCTGTGTTCCCAAGGGATGGATAAGCGGATAAGATTTGTGATTAGAGTCCTTGGTTTTAGTTGCTGGTTGCTACCAACCTGCCAAAGCGATTGGCCATCCAGCCGCCACTGAAACCTCCGAGCATGCCGCCAATGGCAAATATGGAGACGGCCACCGAGTAGAGCTGCTGGATGAACTCCTCGCTGATGTCCTCGCCATAGCGATCCTTGTACACATCCTTCATAAAATTCTCAATATTCTTTTCGGGCGCATTGATGACTCCAGTATTGTAGCCAAATTGCAGCATGCCCAGCACCGCCGAGAATATCGAGTAGGTAAGGAAGAAGGTCAGACCCTGAAAAAGGTGACCAAGAAACAAAAGATGAAATTAGCAAAGCACGATATCAGCAACTGAAGGGCGGGATCGGGGATGATTGGTTGGGTTTGTGCGGGTTCTTCAAACGCTTTGCAAACGAGTGTGCACCAGAATATAAATACTATATTATACTTTTGAGAGATGAGGCCAATTCGCTACTTATATAAGTTTAAACTGTTTGAAATCAATATGTAAATTTGTGTGTGGTAAATGAAAAGATGGCAAGCAAAGGTTGCACTGTAAAATAATAAAAACGAAATAAATTCAATGAAACAAATACAGTATCTAGAGAGTTTTTGAATATTCATACCAAATTTTATTAAGAAACAATATACAAAATATAATAGGCTTAAAACTAAACCATTTAAAATGTGTGAATTTCAAAGCCGTCTGTGTATGTGGGGTATTTGAAAGTTGCGCCCATGTTACTCACATTTGGTACACACATATATATATATATAAATAGAGACATACTCATATGGAATATAAATAAATAAATTTGAACAAATTCCACCATGAGCACAACTTTTCAGGGTCGTATTGTTCAGTTGTGTGTGTGTGTTTCGTATGTTTTGTGTTGGGTGTTTGGTTTTGGTATTGGTATTGGTTTGGTTTGGTTTGTACATGAATAGAAATGAAATTCAAGTATTTAATTACACAACATGGCAAATAATTTAAGCTACAAACTTGTTCTAAAAGTCTTAGCTTCCGTCTGTGCGTGTGCTCCTCCAGCCTGTCCACATATTCGCGCAGCTCCTCAATCTCCTCCTTCACCTGCTGCACGGTGTCCAGTTCGTGTTTGATTGCCACCATGTCACGTTTGACCTACACATAGGACGGCAGGAAAGCAGGAAAGCAGGAAAACAGCAGCAGCAAATCCAATCTGAGTCTCAATTCGGTGTTAATTTTGTGCACTTCACTTACCTCCGATACCTCACTCTGGCAGCTCTCCACGGACTTGGTCAGCTCCTGCAGCTGTGTGCGGATTTCGCACAAGGCGACTGTCGTCTCCAGGTGTCGATCGCCTCGCTGCAGTTCATCGAGTTTCGCTGATAGATTCATGCTCATCACGCTAACTTGCTTTTGCAAACTGCAGTCACAGTCACAGTCGCATTTGCCATTGCAGTTGCAATTACGTTTTGGGGGCGTTGCACATGTATGGTGCATGGGCGTGGCCGTGGCCGAGTGCAGGTCATATGCGTGCAGTGCATACAATTCAATTGACGACGTTGCGTGACGTCACGTGCAGATGCCAAGTCACGCAAAGTGCCCCCAAGACATTTCGTAGTAGTTGTAGTTGTTGTAGTTGTTGTTGTTGTCGTTGTTGCAGTTGTATTTGTTACAGTTAAAGAAAATATCAAGCAAAAATGCACTTTAGTTGTACGATAGCTGGAAAATGCCTTTCTGGCTTTTATTACGCTACAGACTACGTAGTTATTTAGCGTATCAACGTAATTTATTTTGTGGCGCAAGTCGAGCAAACGAAGGCACAAAACGAAATTATTTATGACCGCTTGCATTAAAATTTACCGAGCTATGCAATTATTGAGGAATGAAGCAACATAAATTTTATGGCTTTGAGCTGCAACTAAAACTCAAAATACAATATACAAAACACAGAACGCAGAACGCAGAACACAAAATAAAGACACTGGCAGGCAGGCAGGCAGGCAGGCAATAACAACAAACCGGGCCGAGCTCCAAGTAAACGAAAGGATTTGTGTGTTGTTGCGGTCCCAGAAAGAGCAGCAACAACAACACTAACTGAGAAGCCAAGCCACTAAGTGCATAAAAACTAAGTTAAAGTAAATTGTTGGCATTTTTCGTTAAGGTTAAGGCAAGAATAATGCGGCAGCAGCAGCAGCAGCCCAGAAATGAAAATGACAGATTATCTGTGGGAAACACCGCAAATGTAATACTCTTGCAGTTGCTCAAGCTTAAATATCATCGCTTTTCAATATAATCTGCATTGCTTAACAATATATGTATATACATTATGTTTTACCTTCATCTTTTACTCCTGAAAGTGTGCTATAGAAATTTTCAAATTTAAATACCAAACTGCATATTCCAAGACTTAACTACCCGCTATCATATGCCATTAAAATTAACAACCATCTGCTGTGATTTGGATTCGGCTTAACCGTAAGATAAACTTGCTAATAGTATAAAAGCAGTTAAAACTTTCCGAAATTTATGCACAATCGGATTGCAAAAAGAAAGCAATAAATTCAGCTCTGTTGTCCTTCTCCGAGTTAGTGTATACCAAGTGTAGTAATCACTTCTGTTGCCCGGCTTAGATTCGACTTTGAGTCTTTACAGAATGCATAAAATTTACATTTTCATCAACATGCAGCGCATCCAAACAAATATACGCCCACGTTAGCTGTGGGTGTATGTTTTGTGTGTGTGTGTGTATGTGTGTGTGTGTGTGTGTGTGTGTGTGTATGTTTGCATTTGCCTTGGCAGCCCCGGGGGTGGGGGCGTGGTGCGGTGCTTGCTTGCCAAAAGCACTATATGTACATAGTACGTATCTATGACTGAAAGTGAGAAGTGCTTTTTGTTGGTTGAGCAAACAAAACGCGCGAGTGGCGTCCAAAATCAAACAGCAACAACAAACAAAACACGACATACCAAAGAGGCAAAAGTTATAGGCGACAGTTGCACATGCTCTATGGCGAAATTCGTGGGCGAATGTTAGAATGGGCCACGGCGATGATAACTGACGCACACAATGCTCATACGACACGTAGGCCGCACGACCTGCCACCGCTCGCCCCATGCCGCCGCCTCCCTTAACGCCATGCACTTGAGTTGGCTGCGCATTATGTTAATACGCCTATGCAGCAGGCAGCAGGCAGCAGGCAGCGAGAACTATTCGCAACATGTTGTCATTGTTGTTGGTATTGTAATTGTTGTTGTTGCTGTTGCTGTTGTTATTATTGTTATTGTTTTGCATTTCACGGACATTGTTGTGCCGAGCATAAAAGGATTATTTTATGCATACATCAGCAACGAGCTGCAGCAGAGCAGCGGGGCAGCGGAGCAGCCAGCAACGAGCAGCAGATTCAGGACCAGAACGAGCCGCATCCTGTGTAAGTTATTGTTCTCCATGAAAACAATTGTTGTTTGTGCATATGTATTGGCATGCATATCGCTATCCTATATCTCTGTAGCTATAACTGAATCTCTATCTGCACATGTATGTAGTCGTATACGTATACGTATACGCATACGAATACCAATACAAATACCAATACGAATATGCATTCATGTTCATGTTTATATTTGAGCGTGTGCGTGTGTGTATGTATGTGCATCTGTCAGCTGCAGGAATTTTCGGTTTTGTGTAACGGATTTGTATACGTGAGCATTTAATAAAATTTCTGCCAATTTCTGCCAGCGTCGTATGCAGCTACTACTTGCTGCTGCTGCTACTTGCTGCTGCTGCTGCTGCTGTTGCTACCTTTTGTATTCATTTAGTGCTCTCGCGTAGGTAGAATACGTGCGCCTGACGCTTTTCACGGTGTTGTCCTTTGTCGGGATTCTGGCTGCATGTATAAAATATTATTATACATTTGAGTGTTTTGTGCATTTTGACAAGGTTTCTTGGGGGTGGAGGAGTGCCACTTAATATCAGTAACATGGCAACTGTAACTCACAGGGGATTAACCAGAAAACTCACAGCAGCGACCAAAGTAACTGTAGATATATATATACAGCTCACTGCAAGCGTATTACATTTAACGACTCATTTAATTAAAGTCTTATTCACATCAGTCCACTTACACAATATTTTCAAGATTAAAAAAAAAACAACAAAATAGTAGCAATAAAATATCACATAATATAATACGCATTTGTGCAGATTAAAGTTGTTAAAACCAATTGGCATATAGGACATTCACCAAATGTACGCAATTTGATTTCATTTCATTTCATTATATTTGTCTTTTTTGCAGCAGTCTTCATTTAATGGCCTTTAAATCAATTTTGGTTTTATTTTTGAGTTCACGTTGAATTTGTTACTGTAGAGTTTTATTTATTATTATTTTTGTCTTTTTTATTACATTTTGCTGATATTGTGCTTTGTATGATCTGCATGATTTAACAATAGTTTGTAGTTTTGAAAATTGATTTGTTTATTTTATGCAAATTTTTGTTTTGTTTTGTATGCCAAGCATAACATCAAATGAGACAACACATGAGATACAAAATATAATGCACCAATTTGTACTTTGGCACTTGCAATGAAGTGATAGATAAACAAACAAATAGCAACAGACTCTTAGTTATAGGTACGAACGAACGAGTATTTCGCTTTGTTTTTGTTTTAGTTGTGAACATTTGCTTTTTATTTTATGGTTTTTTGATTTTGTTTGGTGAGAGGACCATTCCGCCAATTAGTTAAACAGTTTTGTACAAATTAAAAAGTATCTAAAGGATGTACAACAATTTGCAAAAATGATAGACAAATCAAATGAAAAGTGACTGGCCTGAAAATATTGTGTGACTTTTACGGGCTGACTGAATTGAAAGATGGTTTTCTTTTTGTTGTTGTTGTTGTGGTTCTTAACGCACGATTTTAAAAGGTTGATTTGGGCAGGGTCAAGCTAATTATGGCTTTGATGGCATGCAAAGTGAGGGTCGATAACTGAATGAGTTGAGGTGAGGTGAGTGCTCAGTGCTGAATAGCTGCAAGGACGAGGATGTTGTTGTTAATGACTGAACAGGAGTCTCCGTTTGAGTGTTGGTGTGCGTGTGCGTCTGTGTGTGTGTGTATGTATGTGTGTGTAGGTGTGTGTGTGTGTGCATGATTGTGCTTTGAAGTGCGTACAGCGACTTAATGGCACTCGAACACTTTTCGGCATGTCATAAAGAACATAACACACACACAACACACCACACACACACACACACACACACACACACACACACACACACACAGGCACACAGGCACACAATAAGAGCAGCAGAGGCTTCAGTTCACAGATTGTTGTGGCTGCTCTCGAGTGCTCTACAAAACGCATGAAGTGTGTGGAGCCGTGTGCCGCCAAACCACTGTGCACCACAGCACCACATACTTCGAACTATTGCAATGTGCGACTGACTGCAGCCGCAATAATTACAATTTAACAACTAAATTAAATTTAGGCATATTAATTGAAATTTAATTGTGTGACATGCAATTTTCGGGAGTAGGAGTTATGTACTTTGGTTTTGCGCAAAAATGTTCTAATTAATTAACAAACAAATCAATTTGATGGACTATGAAGTGCCATACGCAAGTGCAAAGTGTGCTAGAGGCTTATGTTACAAAAGGGCTAGCAGAAAAATTAATTGGTTGATTATAGTTAGATATGTATAAAAGTATTCATGTATAGATAGTAAATAGTTCGTAGTAGTAGTAGTAGTTTGTAGTAGCATATGAAAATTGCATACTCATTGAGTGGCGTAAATACCAAGCCACTTTGGGTGTGGCTTCTATAATTTATTGTTGTTGTAGATGTTGAAGTTGCAGTTGTTATTGTTGTTGTTGTTGTTGTTGGTATGGTGGAGGCAATTGTGATTGTTGTTGTGGGCGAAGGGGGAAAGTAGATGACAAGAACATAGTTGAAATGTATTGGAATTGAAATTATGTGTTTAACAGTCCACAGCTCCATGTTTCCCAATGACAGGCATCGATATAAATGTCTCGATATAAATGTGAAATTTGAAATGGAACTGTCTAAAAAGGACATTTTCTCAAATGCGCTATTTTGATAAAGTATACTTCTTGCTGCTGGCATTAAAACAAAACAAAATGAATTGCAAATTTATTAAATTTAAAGAAATATTACAAACGTGAATGTTGATGATTTTTATGCTTAGTTGATTGATTAACGAGAATACATTGAATTTAATTTTATACACGAATATAATGTGGAAACTTTTTGTCAATTCATTAATTTGCATTATGAAGTCAATGTGGAAAATTTTATACAGCGTGTGTCAAAGCAACAAAGCAACAAAACGAATGCAGCTAATTAACCATTTTTAATTAAATTTATACAAACTAAAATGCCTAGCCGCTTCCAGAATGATTACACACACGCACACACACACACACAAACACACACACACATACATATAATTGCAAAAAAGAAAGTATGAAAAAACAATGAGAGCGTTTACATAATACGTTTGCATCAATTTAAAATATTTGCACGGTGGAAAATAAACATATTATACAAAAATGAATACATGGCGTATGCGTAATGTTTGAGTTGTTAATTATTACTATGCTTTGTTATTATTATTAAAATTAATTTTAATAGTTTGGAATGCTTTTGTATATGTACCTGGGTGGCATTGTGCCCATCATTTTGTTGGCTCTTTTTTGTGTTCACACTCCGCCGTTTATTTGATTAACAATTTCTCTCTCTTTCCCTCTCTTTTACTTTTTTTTTGTTTTTGTTATGCGTCAAAAAACGTTTGGCTTAATTAATATATTTTCATATTTCTTTGTGTTTGCTGTGTTGTGGAATTTTTTCAGCAAATTTCTTAACCCGACTTTTGGTGAATGTCGCATGTGCTCGCAGTTGTTGTTAATATTTTGTTTGATATTTGGGGTTTGTTGTTTTTATTTATTAGTTTTCGTTTTGTTTTTTTTCTGGGATGTTGCGCAACAAAAACAACACAACACAAATGCCCTCAATGAATAATTGACATTTTAAGGACACGCGCTGGACACTTAAATGAACATAATTTGCGCAAATCTGTGTGGGGAATTAGAATTGTTAAATATTTGCACATAAATGTTGCCAAAATCCATACAACAAATAATGTGGACTAAAAAAAAATTTATATATATAATAAATAACAATAACTGCAAAGCGGAATCTGTTGAATTAACTTTGTTTGTGCTTTCAATTAAAGGACAAAATAAACTCACATTAATTTCGCGTGTTTGGTGATTTGTAAATAAAACATCGGCTCTAATACAAGAGTAGAGTAGTCAAATACATAAATTAAAAGTAAATTATTTGTGCGTGCCATTTAATGTATAAATTAAAAACTACGAGTATTCTTTTGTGGAACAAATTAAATATGCATTTCGCAAAATAATTGCTGTTTATTTGTCTAACTAAATGCTAATACTTTATGGCGGACATTTTGTGGCATGCAAATTAAATGACGCATAATGAGGCAACACACAGAAAAAATGGTGTGTTGCTGTGCAGTCATTGTGCTGCAATTGCAATCGTTGCACATAGCGCCATGTTCATTATGTGTTCATTTCATTAGCATGAACAATCGTTCGGCCACAAAAGAGTTCATTGGTTGTCATTCAACATTCTACATACTCGAGCAGCAATTGGCGCAGTGTTGCCTCATCCTCGCCATGACATCTCAATCTAGACTCGCGGTCACGATCATCACGGCTCGAGTGGCGCTGTCGCTTCGGGGCATAGCTGAAGGAATGACGATAGAAACGGCCGTTGTTTATATTCTCACCTCGATAGGCGTCTGTGGGTTGTGCAATATGCCAGTGGAAATTGGAAATTGTTAGTTGTTGAGTGAGCAGTTAGTTAAGATTGCAATTGCTAGATTGAATACGCACCTTCGGGTCGCAAGCGCACTGGCGGCGAGGTCAGCTTGAGTTGTGTTGACGTTGTTGTGGGCGGAGTCTTACGTCGACCACCAAAAACATAATCGTAAGAATCTTCGCTCAAATTGGACACTGAACAAGGCATACACGACAAGAAGAATAACGAGCAGGCTCATAAGGATTTATGTTCAAATAAAACCGTTTAAGGATTATGCTTAACTTTTCAAACTTCAAACTTAAAAAATGTACCAAAATAACATAAATAATCCAAACATATATGTATGTATGAATGACATACATACACACACATACATATACATATAAATAAACCATAAATAATAAAAGCAGTGCACAAAAGTGTGGCACAATAAATACAGCAATATATATTTGTCGACAACACAGTATATTATAAAATATATAAACTGAAAAGCATTAGTTTACAATAAAGCTCCTGTTGGTCCTACTCGGTTCTTGATATAGTTGTAGTTTAATACTCACTCTACAATCAAATTAACGCACAAAAGCATATTATTTAATATAATTTGTAAGTGATTTGTCAAGATTTATTATCATTTTGATTTTGTTGTTTTGTCCAGGGTATTCAAATAGAGGAAGAGAGCACAAAATTGTTGTAGTTTGTTAGCATTTTGTTACTTTCGTATCGTTTTGTTTTTGTTTTCGTTTTTTTTTTTATTTTTATTTATTTGACAGTTGTGGGACAGCACAAAGGTAAGTGAAGTGGAATGAGTAACGGCTGGCAAACGTTCAAAAAATGTTTACAAAGCAGCTGCGAATTACATTTTTATTTTGTTGTTTTTCTAATAAACATTTTCAAAAGAAACAAGTAAGAGTGCTCTAGTCGGGAGTGCCCGACTAGCAGATACCCTGAACCCAGTCCATACATTCAGTCATACTTACCTATCCGTGTTTCAACATACAAACACACATATACTGTAAGTTGTACAAGCAGTTTAAGCAGTTAACATGCTTCACTGATCCACACACTATGGAAAGTTCATTCTTAGAGAAATTCAGTGTTTATTTTACGATCCTTGTAAAATTTTGTCGGCTACACTTGGCAATAAACAGTGTGAGTAAACTAAATTTCAAATTCGTATTTGCAAAACCGAGATATTCAAGCTCGTCTAAACACAAAGTTTTTCGATAACATTTTAACGCGACGAGCTATCGATAAATTGATAAGAACTTGATCGGACTTTATATTCTATGGCCTTTATATAATCGAAGATGCTACTTTACGTCTTTTTTACTCATTTTTAATGGGTTCAGGGTATACAAATAACACATGTCAGCATCAAAACAGAGCACAGCTACTTGAAAAAGTTTTCTTTTTGTGGGGGTTTACAAATAAAAAATTGTTGTTGTTTTTTTTTGTAGTCAAAAAGTTGCAAATACAAAGAGCAAGCAGAGATAGAGGACACAGAGAGAGAGAGAGAGAGCGACATTTAATTAATGGACGACTGTTGGTGGACTTTTTAGTATTATTTTGTTTTGAAGGGAATTCGATTGATTGATTGATTGACTGAATGAGCGCGGCTGGCGCAGCTGAAAAATGCTAAACAAAGTTAACAAAAACGTGTGTAACCTGTTTGGTTTTGGTATTGGTGTGCGTGTGCGTGTGAGTGTAAATAAAAACGTGTCGACTCGTGTGCTATGGCAGGTATTTCTGTGATGAAGTCCAAATAAAAATATACGAGTATAAAATACAACGGCAATTATGTCAGCAAACAAATCAAAGATCCAATCTACACAGCAATTCAAGTGGCAATAAAATACTTAAAAATTTCAATGAGTTTTTTTTTAGAAATGTGCTGACGATTAAAAGCTTTGGAAAAAAATATAAAAAACCAAAAATGAAAGGAATTCGAGCAAACGCAAACAACAAGAAACAATCAAAAAGAGCACATAGATTTGAAGAGGTTGGTTCTTTGTGCACCTGGAAATACGCTCAACGGCTGAAGCACTTGGGTGGAACGCAACGGCGGTGGTAGCGGTGGCAGCTGTCCAAACGGATCTTGATCGTTTGAAATGGAAGACGTTGGCGGCGAGATCATCGATATATCACCATTGGTCGCCATTTCTTTACTGTGGCCAGCTGTAAGAGATTGCAAAGATGTTAAAAGCGTTACACGACAAACATTTCAATATTTGTGGCCACAACAAAACACACACTAACACTAACCAAAAGGCGCACACACACACAATAAAAGGCGCCCAAAGGTAAAAATGTGATGCGGCGCCATATTTCGCACATGCATAAATTGTGTGGCAAGTCCATGGGGCAGAGTAAGAGGCAGTGGCAGCTGCACGGTACGCATGCATGAGTGCATAGGCAAAGCTTTTAGCCCGCCAACGCCTCGCTGGGCAAACACTTACACACAGGAGCGGTAGGTAAAGGATTGGAAGCCGCAGGAGCAGTGAAGCAGGCAGCCGCATATGTGGCTCCTACTTATATTTGGCTTAGTTCCAGGAACGGCTCTAGACGTGCGTCTAGGTCTGGGTCTTGCTCTTGGTCTTGGGCACGTTGCGTGCCTTTGCATAAAATAGATTTAATTTTGATTCGCTTGAGCAGCAGCACAAGGAAAAGTTCAGAGAGCGAAAGAAAACATTGCACGACGCAGCTCAGATGCCCTAGGAAAAGCACTTGCAAACTGTTTTATGGAAATACTCTAGTTATAATAAGTTTCGTTCTGCATACTAAATTATTTGAAAAGGCAAATTAATCTTTGCATTGCCCAAGTTTTCTTTGTTCGCTTTCTGACATTTAAAGTGGCTGGTAGTGAAATATTATCAGGCACCATAAATTTCCAATTGAATAGTTTTTAGTATTATTTTCTGATTAAACTAGTTATCACAATGTTTCAAGATATATCATATGATATAAGTTTATATTCTGATTCGCATTGCAACTTAAGCATACCCTTTTCTCATAAGCGCACAATTTGCATGTTCTTTTTTCTTTTTTTTTGGCTAACATGAGTTGTAGGTGGGCTTAAAAAAATGCCTCGCTAGCTGCGATAAATGTGCCCGTAGTCAGCTTCTTGTTGTGGTTTGCTTTGGATTCCGCAGGCCATCACTTGAGCCAGCACACACTCACACACACACACACACACACACACACACACAGAGACAACAACAACAACAACAGCAACACGTGCAGCTTTCTGTACGGTTCGGTATTTTGAATTTTTATTATTTGCAATTTGCGTTAATGTTGTGGAAAAAAGCATGTGGCTGTTATGGCTGCTGGCTTTAGCTATGAGCATCATATGTCCATGTGCGTGTATGTATATGTGTATGTGTATGCCTTTCTATGGCATATTGAATGGCCATTTGTGCCACAGTCTCACACACACACACACAGGGGCATACTAATGACCTTTTCATGGCCGCCTGTCGATGAATGTAAGAAATGTGGGCAAATTATGGAAGGATCAGGCGCGTGTATATCCCTTGCCAGTTGTCGTTATTGACAAAATGATTTGTAAACATTTTGCGCGTCATTAGCTGCAGTCATTGCCATCGGTTGAAAATTCTGCAATGGCATTTGAGCGTTTTCGCATTTAACAGATTAAAATCATGCATGCATGCATCATGTCCCCCCAACTGCTCCACTTTGTGCCACCACAATGAGTGGTATTGAGCGAGCGATGAGGATGGATGGTTGATGCAGACTGCAAGATGCAGTCACCTGGTTAAGTTCTTTGCTGACACTGCAAACTGCTTCCGGCTTCAATTGCATCAATGGACAGCACAAGGAGACGACCGAACCGGACCGGACCAGACCGGACCATGTAGGCCAAATAGAAGTCAAGTCTCCAACCGAGCCACTGTCATCGTGGACATGAAGAGTTGCCTCAATCTCCACATGTGGCATGCAAATATTTGCTTAAATTTGTGCTGAGGTTAAGTTTTTTGTTTGTTTTGCCTCTGCAGCAGCAGCAGCGGCAGCAGAAGCAGCGGCAAGTTGATGACAGACATTCAATGGGCTGTGTGCTGCTTCAGTCTGGCCAGTTGCATCCATCCGCATGCCTGACTGTACCCTCTATCCTTCTAATCACTTCACCCCTCACTCCCCCTTAGTGTGTATGCCATCTTACATACTGGCTAGCTGACATAGAAAAATAGTTGTGGAAAATGGCAGCGCTGCGTTTTGACTGCATGCCAAGGCCTCAGCAGCAGCAGCAGCTTCAACTCTGACGATGCTGATGCTGATGACGCAAGCAGCACGCCACTGTATATGTATGTGTGTGTATGTGTGTGTGTGTGTGTCTGCATTGAGCAGTAAGTCATTTATGAGCATGTGTGTGTGTGTGCGAAGCTTCACTGACTTTGAGGCTTGGCCATTGACAAAAGTCCTCTGCAGGCGTCCTTTGCCCTGGCAGTTATGAAAAGTGGCCTCAGAGGCAGCAGCTGGAGCCCTTCTGGCCCTCTGTTAGTTTTTAATAATTGAATATTATGCAATCAATGTGTGTGACTGTCAGAGTGTGCTGTGAGTGTTGTGTTGACTGGGGCGCATATTTCATTGCATACTTTTAGGCATTGCAATGTACTTATTTGTATTATTTATATTAGATTTATGCGCTCTTAAACAATTGCGTGCACATGTGAGTGTGTGCGTGCGTGTGTGTGTTTGTGTGTGCGTGTGAGTGTGCCAGACTCGATTCAATATCGACCCGCTATTATATTTGCATAGCTCGCCCTTGCATAGCGGCTTTTACATTGTAATACCCATTTATCAATGATATGACCGGGTATATTAACAAAAGCTAAAGTTGACAAATACTTACATTTACCTATATACAACTTTTTGACCTGACTGACTGACTGAGAACCATTGCAATGCATAAACCAAAATGTAAAGCTTTTCATAAGAAAATACTTCAAAGGTGCAAATGATTTTCTTAAAATTTTAATCCACGGCTACATTAATAATACTTTCGACAGGGTATTTTCTTAGTGCAATGTATTAGTTCACAGCTTTTTTACTCGTTTTTAGCTTATGAAATTCTTGGCAAGCTTTCAACGCCGTCGCATAAATAAGATGCTAACCCACTCAACAAATTAATATGAATAGCTTACAGAGTTTTGGACTTTTCACAAGTCATTGCTTAACTTCTGCAGTCTCAGACAGTTCATTTTATTAGCTTAATTTTTGATTTGTCCTCAAAGTTGAGCAATGCACTTACACAATTCTGTCCTTTCTCTCCCTCTCCCTCTCTCTCTCTCTCACTGTCTCCCGCTCACTCTCTGTCGCTCTTTAGCTGTATCTAACGCGCTACTTCTCTCGCTGGTAGTCTCCAATCAAATTAGCAAGTAAAATTGAAAACTGATTTATTCATGAGCGCAACTAACCATTTTTTGAGATACGAATAATTTAAAATTCAATTAACTAAAGCCCCCACCCCAGCGCTCACGCACACACACACACACACCTACACACACACATCAAAAGTCTGGCACAATGGAAAGTTCCGCTGATTGAGTTTTTGAGGTTCGAGTTTGTTATAGTTTGCAGTTTGTATTGTCCTAGGGCAGAATTTGCATTTGCTGCGTTATGTTCAATGCAAATGTTGTTGTTGCAAAATCAATTGCAAGAATGCGCTCGGCTCACGAGCCTTTGTCTTAGCGCTTGTCAACTAAACACCGTTGATTACATGAAACAAAAGCCGCACACAGACAACAGCACAGTCGTATCTGCACACCTGAACACCTGCACAACTGCACACCTGCACAGACTGCAACCACAGCTCTATTAGTTATTGTGTGTCTTGTTGCTGTGTGCGCGTGTGTGCGTGTGCGTGTGTGTGTGTGTGTTTGTGTGTGTGGTTGTGTTCATTAATAGGCTTTTGTATTTGTTAACCACAAAAATGATTGCCGCTCAAATGCACTTGAATGTGCCTTTGTTGGTGCGGCGGCATGGTAGCCCAAACCGCAAAATCCTTTATTATTGCGTTGGCTTAAGCCAGAGAACGCATGCTGGATAAATTTAATACAGCTGGCAGTTCAACTCGTTCAGCTCGCACAAATAGCGATTACAAGTGGGTGCCGGAAAAGCAGTCGCCAATGTAAGCACGTGTCTGTGGACGACACTTGACAATCAGCACTCAAAACAGACGGGCACTCACACTCACACTCACACTCATAGAGACGGACTGACCAGATAGGACACAGCACTGAAGATGAAGGCTTGTCTGCAGCTGGCGAAAGTGAATTGCTTTTCGACATCGAAGCCGTCATTGTCCTCATATTGGTACTGGTCTAGCAGGCAATTCCTTGCCCTGCCTCTCTCTCTCCCTCTTCTTGCCACGTACTGGCAATGCGGACAGCTCTTAATACACACACACTCACACTCTCACACACTTTTCCTGCTGTCCTCTTAGTTGATTTTGTTTTTTTTGCCTTTGGTCAAAGTTTTCACGTATTATCTGTGATGTTTATTTGTCAACATACGTCCTGTATATATATATATATATATACGTATTTTAAAAATCACATTCATTAAGTCGCAGCACATGCGGCGTATGATTAATATTATGCTTTCGCCTGACTGTGGTCAGCACAGCAGCTGCAGTCCCGTCCCATGAAGCACTCGTGCCTTCCTTTCAAAACATATTGAGGCTATCGCTTTATTGCGTCATCAGTCAGAACGAGCGGGCATTTTGCACATTATTAAAAATACTTGAGTGCTTGTCGAGGCTGTCACCGCCATCGACTGAGAGTTAAGCACGAAATATGTATATCACGCATACGACACGTTTAACGATCAAAGACAACATGGTGAACTATAACTTCTCACCGACACACAGCGTATAAAATTGAGATGCATTTTTGCACCTCGGTGAACAGACGGTGAATTTATATTACTTTTGCAGTTTATTAAAATATAAATAGGTAAGATATACAATCAAGCAGGAACTCATGACTATTATGTCTATAACCATCGCAGACTCTATCCAGATATTAAATTATTAAACTCTATGTACTTATATGTATAGTATTAGCCAAGTTAAAGTTCTAAAGCTTTTTATGAATGAAAATATTTGTATAATTTGTGCAGAGTTCATCCAAAAGCCAATCACACACAAATTGAGTACTAACTTTTGACTTTTGTTAGAAACTTACACTTCGTATGGTATTTATTTTACAAGAGTAATCTGTACTTACTCGTATCCATAGGAAATCCATTTCGTTGCCAGTCCGGGGCCAAAGCAGTGAATTATCATGCGTCGCTGCTGCTGTTGCTGCTGCTGCTGTTGCTGCTGTTGCTGCTGCTGCTGATGATGATGTCGACGACGATGTGAGAGGACGATACGATAACGATGCAAAGAAGCAGCTGAAGCAGCGGGCCGGCTGAAGAAATTTTCAGGCTCAGTTGCTCTAATGCTGCTTTGTGCCAGTCGAATCCAATTTTAGCTGCATGAGCTGCTCGCAGATCGCATAAACTTCACTTTCGCAAAAAAAATAAACGAACGCAGTCACACACACACACACGGACAACGCAGTCACACACTCGCACACATACACTGCCAGAAAGTAGTGCACACTTTCGGGCGCCGCAACTGAAAGCTGCTGCTGATGCTGCTGCTGCTTGGCGCACGCCTTTTGCACTGGCAAATGGCAAATGATAAAAACTGGCAACGCACTGCTAGAAAATATGCATTTTTAATGCCATAAATTAGTTTTGCCGTTTGTCGTTCCCCTGCACCGGAGAGCTGCAACGAGATAGAAAGAGAGGCAGAAAGATAAGTATGCAGTTAGAGTGAGGAAGAGTGTGCTCGTAAAAACGCAAGCCCAGTTGAGTGTCTAAAGCTGTTTAACGTTATGCATAAGAACTAAGTGAAATACGCTCGCTCACTCTCTCTCTCTCTGTCTAAATGCGTTTTTAAATATTATAATGCTGCAGCAAAAGGTTTATGTAATTTATAAACTAATAGCCAGCTTCCATTAGCTAGACTGCAGCAGAACAGCTGCTGCAAAAGGTGCGGCACAAGTTATAATCATTACAACTAATTTCGTATGCGCAATATCCGGGCAACTTCGTTTCGCAATACTAGCTAATTGAAATTCAGCTTTTGTGTAAATCGCATTTTTAAAGTTGGCTGCTGGTTTTGTTAAGCTGCGGCTTCTTATTTCTAAAGCATGAGCTATTCAAATGTTGCACTGCCAAATACCCTGTGTCTCGGACTCAATTGAAATAGCTCGTTTGGATTGGTCAAATTTATTTCATACCCTTTAATGTAATATCCAATTCTGTGATAAGTTCCAAATTAGACATCCAATGCTATTTATTTCAAGCGCATATCCCATAAGCCGATGAGATTTGAGCCTGTCAAATATCTCAAAGCTGCTCATTTCGCATGCAGCCCGTATCTGCTATCTTATGGCACTTGGCAATGCAACTCCCAAATCCAATCATAAAAATTGCATATAAAACTATTTCGACTTGCTGAAAATGGCTTGAAATGCAACGTTGCAGTCTTGGCCCAGAACTCGGTGTTAGTAACTGAAAACTGCAAAATGCCGCTTAAACATTCATGAGTGTGAAAAGCCGCAACGAATGCGATGGCGCATTTGGGGAAGAGTGAAATAGAGCATAGAGGGAGTGCGAGAGAGAGAGAGAGAGAGAGACACAGTTGAAGCTGGAAAGAAAAAGTTGCCGTAACATTCGGCAGCCAAACAAAAATCATAACTGGCTAGTCCTGGGAATCAGGGCCGAAGCTGGAGGATTGGGGATTTGTGTGGGAGTTGGTTTGCTGCCGACTGACAGTGTGAATGAATGCTTATTGAAAGACAACGTCAGGACCGGGGCCAACAGAAGCGCGCGACCAAAAGCAAATGCCAAATACATGAAATGTCAGAAAGAATCAGAGCTGGGAGCAGCTCATATGCATAGGCAATGGCAATGGCATGAATATGGAACCTGCTACCTCAGCTTGCCCCAGCTTGGCCCAGCTTGCAACAATGCAGATGAAAAGAGTGAGATAGAAGAGACGGAGAGAGAGAGAGAGGGGAGGGGCCAGAGCAGTGTTGTGGCCCATGCAGACTTTTGCTTTTCATTCATACGAAATTACCTGCGGCCAAGAGGCGTAATGCCAGTTGGACTGCAAAATCCACTTAGGAAGTTGATACAATCAGTTGCTCTGACGAGGCACTGCCTCTCTGTCTGTCTGCATGTGCATGTGGATGTGGATGGATTCATTAAAACGAATTGCTCTGAGTTTTACGGCCTGCCTCTGACCAGCCCAGCCCAGGCAAACTAGTCCGAGCCGAGCTCGCCTGGGACTGGCTATGACTGCTATATGTCTATATATGCACTTTTTTGGTTTTTGTTTTGGGGGCTCATTGACGTGCGGCTCCACATACGAGTAGTAGTGCAGCTTCCACTGTCGTGGCAAGGGGCGCATCGGATGCTGCATGCTGCCTGCGACTGCGATTGTGGCTCTAGTTGTGGTGGGGCTGGGGTGGGGTACGGGGGACGGGGAACGGGGACGGGGTCTGTGGCTGTGGCTATAGCTGCCTCTGGTGCCTTGGTTTTGTTTGCGCCGCAAAGTATGCAACGGCTGCTGGTTTTGTGCACGGAAGCCAACAAATGAATTAGCCCCGCTTGTTGCCAATGCCTATCTGTCTGCCCGTCCGTCTCTGTCTCTATGTTTTGCTTATTTGCTTGCTTGTTTGCCTGCCTGTTTGTTGTTTGTGTGTGCTTGGCTTGTTTTCGACTCTAAACTACTTTGCTGCACTGGCCACAAGTCGAAAACGCATTAAAACTGTAAATTAACTGGAGATCGGTTACCTACTCCTCTCAGCCCGCAGCCCACAGCCCGCAGCCTGCAGCCTGCACCCTACAGTCTGCAGCTTGCAACCCGCACTGCCACTGCCCCCTTTGATTAGCCACACGACTGCACTTAAAGCGCGCCTAATTAGAGAAGACTGGCCCACGTTGGGCGGCAATTGTAACGAGAGCTGCTAACCGCAGACAGTTTTCAGCATCTCAGTATGCTGTTAATTATTTATATTTTACATTTAATGCGCAGCTTAGGCCAAAACAGAGCAGCATACACACACACACACGTGCTCTTAAACATCCCAGCATTCATACACATTCATTTTCATATTCATATGGTAGCCATAGCTGAAGCTTTGAGCTTTGAGTCGCTCTAGTTGTTTGAAGTGGGCGCCCGGGCAACACTTCCGCATCAGCGTTGAGCGTTTTGGGGTGTTGGGCGTATAGAAAAAGGCATAAAGCATACATCCCAAGCAACACATCGAGGGAGACGGAGAGAGAGAGAGAGAGAGAGAGAGAGAGAGAGACTTACATACATGCATATTGTGCTTACGCATACATTTGCAGAAACAAACAAGCAGACCCCAAAGAGTCTCGTCTAAAGTAGAGCGAAGTCGCTCTGAACTAAACTCGACACTAACTCTGACTCTGACTCTGACTCCGACTCCAACTCCGACTCCGACTACAGTCGGTGCTCCTGCTCGGGGTCTCTATGTCCATGTAACATGTTAATGAACTGCGCCAACTGTGTTTGCACAGAACTTAGTGTAATGTAATCCAAAGGCAACCAGGCAGGCAGTCCGTATGATGAGGCAGCAGGCAGGCAGTCAGGCAGCCATTACACACATACACACACACACATACACGCACACACACACACACACACACACGTAGGCACACCTCGACGCCCCAATGTGTCGAATGTTACGCCAAGGAGTAACTTTGACATTTAGCATTCAAGGCTTATGAGTGCCACAAACACTGGGCGTGGAGCCTGGGGAGCTGCAGGAAGGTGGAGTAGGCGGAGGAAGGAGGCTGACACTGAGGCTGCAAACCGCCTGGGCAATTGCCTTATGGTTATTTTCATAGCCCTGGCCTGGCCACAAACTGCGAGCCAAGTGTGACATGTGCTGCAGCAAAAACGAGCGCAAAAATACGAAAAAAAGCAAAAGGGGAGACAACCTGCAAACAGTTAGGATTTTTAGTAGTGACATCCTCGCTTATGGGCCTGCCATCAGAGATGCCAGCGTGAGCGTTAACTAACAGCAATTGGGACATCAAATATGGGACACGGAATTATTTAGGCGATTTAAATAAGTTTATAAGTTAGTTTATAAGCTATCATAGGGATAATTTAAATTAAAACAAGTGGGAGAGGATTATCTTCAGCGTGCCGAAGATTTCATACTCTTTTCGAACTTTTAGACAATTTTGATTCTGCCAAATGTGCTGACATTTTGAATAATAAGTATCTGTGCAAAGTTTCATCGCGATAGCTTTGAAAACATGGGATATATGGCCAAAAGCGACTTCGACTTGTATGGTAGCTATAAGATATAGTCATCCGATCCGGCCGGATCCGATTAATGTTATGTATATTTGAATAATAAGTACCAGTGCAAAGTTTCATTGCGATAGCTTTGAAAACATGGAATTTATGGCCAAAACCGACTTCCAGTTGTATGGCAGCTATAAGATATAGTGGTCCGATATGGCCGGTTCCGAACAATGTGCTGTCCCTTTGAATAATAAGTCTCTGTGCAAAGTTTGATCACGATAGCTCAAAAACTGAGGGACTAATTTGCATACATACAGACAGACAGACGGACATGGCTAGATCAATTTGTATTGTCACTCTAAGCATACTGGCAGTAACTTTTGGGGGTCTCCGCTTCCTTCTATGCGTTACAAACTTCAGCACAAACTTAATATACTATTTTCTTCAGAAAGAGTATAAAGAGCCAAGTAGATATTTATTTATTTACAAGCCAAATTCATATGCATTTTAGTCTAGTTGAGGTGTCTTTTGGCAATGTTCACTAAGTGCTATCGCATTTATTTGCTAGTCAGGTCAAATTAAGACTGACATAACTCAAAATGTTATCAATATACACATCTTATGTAATTAGAAATCAATTGAATGGCGACAGCATTTCTCGAATCTCTCAAATTATGTAAATTATATTGGAGCTCAGCAGCTTAATTGCTTCATTTGTTGCCTATTCATTTATTTAAGCACACACACACACACACACACACACAAATTAGATATTCCAAGCAAGTATTCTCGACTGCACTTGACCAGCACTTTGCTGAAATATGGCAACGCTTGTCACTCTTGTTGCAATTTGCAATTTTCCCAAATTTGTGCATGAAAAGTCGGCACTTGGGCCGATTGGAAGTATTTGAAAGTCTTTGGCAACTGTAAGCTGGGTTGAGCATGCAAATCAACTGACAGTTTGACGTCATAATTATTCATATTGTTGGCCAAAAGACGATAAGGAGAGGTAGTAGATAGACAGGATGCGCAGGATGCGGAAGGATGGAGGATGGGTGGGGGCTAAGCAAAGACAAGAGTGCTGAGCACTTGCAGCAGTGTCATATTAATTTAGTCAAGTGGCCACTTAAATTTTACCACGACAACAACAACTGCAACAACAACGACGATGATGTTGGTTGTTGGTGGGAAAAGGGAGCTAAGGCAGCAGAAGGCGGCGGACGTGCAAAATGGCAGTCGCTGCTTGTCTGTGTTTGTGTGATTTGCATAACTGCATGGATATTAGTTGGCTAAAATGTCAGCGACTTTTGTCAGGCTGTGCGCCAGGCGCGCCCAAAAGTGTGCAAAGCAATTCAAAAGTGACGTTAAATTGCCGGCACAGGGCAGCAGCGAACCACCGAACCACCAAGCCTTTGTGAACCACCCCCGACTGTCTAATGATTACAAATTGCCAGCGGCATTTTAATAATCGCACGACCGCAAAACAATAAATAAAAATCACACAATAAACAAAACGCGCACAAAGGCGGCTGCGAAATGAAAAAGCGCGCGGGATATACTACATAGCTGGCTAAATCGGCTAAATGCGGCTTAAATGCATTGCCGCGATTAATATTAATTTCATGCAGTGCAGTGCAGTGCAGCGCTTCGTTGGAGGCCGTCCAACTTGCCATGTTGCATGTGCAACAAAGTCGACAAGCCAACTAAGGGCTGCTGCTGCTGCTGCTGCGGATGCCACTGATGAAGATGAAGTTGACATTGCCGCTGCCACACACACACTCACACCCATACAGTGGCAAGCAGACGAGATGATGACGATGACAATGGCGCACATCATGCGCATCATTAGCCAGCGCCAGCGCCAGCGCCAGCGCCAGAGCCAAGTCGTAGGCTTCATGTTGCTTACCCCCTGGAGAGCGGCAGGGCAGCAACGTCACTCAGTCTGACAATAATGTTTGCTTGCGCCCCACTGCCCCGCCCCCCCTTGCCACCCCTGCCCCGCCCCCCCTTTGCCCCCACTGCCCCCACTGGCACGTTGCTGCCTCATCTGCAATGCTGCGTTGCTGGCGCGCTGCATTTGCAATAATTTCATATGCCGCAGATTGAATTTTGTGCCAGGAACAGCAACTGCAACAGCAGCAGCAGTGCCATACAGTTATTTTTTTGTGCACAATTAATTTCCATTTTGCAGTTTCCACTTCGAAGTTCAGTTACGAGTTCCGGCTGCTAATTGGTGTTTATAAACTGTAAGCCTGAGCAGCGGCATCACAAATTAATAGGTAAAAGGCCTGATGCGACTAGGCAACATTACTAATTTGCGGTATTTCGAGTGAAATGCAAACAACAACAATAATACGTTCAGCCACACACCGACACAGACACCCACACACACGACACACACACACACACACACTCGCAGAGGTAGCCATACATATTTGCAGTAATTTTCACATTTCCACATTTCCACTTTTACACATTTGCATATTCATGTTCATTTGAATTTTCATCAGCAGCGTGCGCTACCTTTTGATGAAAACTATCAAATTCATGTGGGATAATTAACAAAAGCAACAACAACAACAACAACAACAACAACAAACAGCAACCACAACACCTCCTTAAACCCTGTTCCGTGTACATTTTTGTAATGCTGCCCCAAAAATAGATATGTATTTAATTTGACTTTTAGCGGCTGACGCAAGGGGAGTCAACCTCGTGATGGGGCTCAGTTACACTGTGGCTTAAAGTTTTGATCTGGGCGGGCTTTGCAGGTAAAGAAATATGATGTCTGGCTATAAATTAGTAAGTTGGTTAATGTGGTGCTGGTTTTAGTTGTGCTCGACTTTTGAGCTGGGTTGACTTGATTGGCAGCTGAAGCTTACTGATGTGTCTCAAATTGCGTGACAAGTGGAAAACTATTCGCATGGAAGTTTCAGGGATGTGTCGCATCTGAGCACGTTTCATAAATATTGCTAATAGAACGCATATAATTAGCAAGCCAATTTACTTATAATAACCTATTACACTCGATTAGCGTTGCAGTCATTGCAAATATTTCTACAATTTGCTATATAAGTATATAGTTCTCATAGTCAACTGCTCCACGTTATGCAACGAAGCAAAAACTGTATAATTTTATTGAGGTTTCTTTGGTTTATTCATATTTCACATTTCATACATATACTTCAATTTAGGAGCCTCATAAAATATTCAATTGATTTTGTATACTACTCGCAGTAAAACATAAATATGCATTTTCCTGTTCCTTCTCATCGAATTTCGAAGCCGTGCCATAAAAAATCGTTTATTAAAGCCAAGTGAAAAATGGTAAAGTTGAACGTATTGCGGCGATTGCTTCATAATAGATTTACGTATACATAAATTTTATGGAATTTGCTTAGTCGCGTGGAAGTGCTATAAAAATCATAAACAGCAAATTGCCAGTAACAATAAATGCAGCAAATATTGCAAAAACATTCAATAAATACAACAACCAAAGTGAATAAAGCCCAACAGCAACGGCAACAGCAACAATAACAACAACAACAACAGCACGAGTTTATAAATTACAAAATAATTACAATAAATAAAGGTGAGAAAAAAACGGCAAAATATTTATGGAGAGGTGAAACAACATCATTGTTATTGCTGTTGATGCTTGAGTTTTTTATATATTTTTTCCTTTTGCGCCATCCATCGAACGTTTTAATTGAGTTGAGGTTGTTGCCGCTGATGCTTGTCACAGTTGCATGCGCGCCATGTTGATTTTATTTTGTTTAAAATTAATTTTAAATCCAATTGTTTTAAAGCTTCGAACTGCGCCCAACTGCACCGAACAGAGTCAAACAGAGAACAGCGAAAACTTGTTGCAATTTTTGCTTATTGCTTTATCATGTCATGTACTTTTTGTTGCTCTTCATGTCTTTATGTCTCGGGCATTCTACCTGACAGCGAGCAGGAGTGAAAGAGACAGTGCGTGGTAGGAAGGGGAGAGAGTGTGGAGCGACAGCGAGAGGAAAAAGTGGCATGACCAAAGATTAATGCTATCGAAATATAAAAACGAACCTTGCATGAGTTTATATTAATTTATTATGTTTTTAATTCACAAGCACAACACGAGCCAAACACAATGATGGCGATAAAGAAACCACTGCGGCAATTTTGTATTGATTTAAATGGGTTAAGTTGAACACGAATGCGAGTTCGGAACAGGCATAAAGCTCACGCACGTATTTAATTATAGTTTATAACACACTTAGGGCCCGAAATTGGTGTTGTTGAGGCTTTTAGACAAGCTGATAACAGCAGACACTAAACAATCCGCAATTAGTGGCTTTCGACAGACCAAGATATAGAAAACAAGCCAACGCACTAGTAAAACACAACTTTCGGCAAGCCTCGCAGCGCACGACAACTGTCAAGAGCGAAGTTCACGATCGCACTGCGACCAAACGTCAGCGTGGCAGATCAGCCGCGATCAAAAGAGAGCGTCAGCAGCTGTGAGAGTCTGAGAGAGCGCGAGAGACGCGAGGCGTGAGAGGTGAGACGCGAGGCGTGAGAGGCGAGAGAGAGCGGGCACACGACAGAGTAGCCGGTGCATAGCTAAGGTAAACGGCATAGGCACAGTGGAGAGGAAAAACCTGCTAGACCGGACCTGTTATTGTTGACGTTGAAACCGCTACGAAATACGCGAAACAAAACAGAACTAAAACCAAAACGTGAATAAATAGAAATCGAAACGAATCCCACATGCACTGCATAATTAAAATGATTAATACCTGCTGTTTTGTTCATAACTTGAACTAATATAAATGCAATACTATACGCAATTTCATTTGTCTCTCTATAATAGACATACATATGCGAGTGTGGTTTTTCTTTAAATGAAACTAAATATGACTAAACATAAACCGCAACTAAACCACAATACACGACACAATGGAATTGATTAGTACCCGCTTTTGGTTTATAATTTGAAATAATATATATGTAAAACTATACTCTATAACAGGCGTATGCTTGTCTACTCTTTCTAGTTGCACTATTTATGAGGTTTTCATTGTAACAACTTTATTCCAAAGCTATTTTAAGTCTATTTAAATATCTAGGCTTTCTGATTACTTATATTATTTTTGACTTTTTGCTAAAACAAGTTATAGATGAATAGAAGTTGTTAGAAATGGCATTTTCATTCATTTACAAGCACGCTCAAGGTTATCGTCGGAGTTATCTAAATCATTTGTTTCACAATGTGGCAATGTCTAAAGATATGTCAACATATTATTAATCTTTGTAAGTGTGTTGCCACTATTTAGAGCAGACCTTCCCAATGCCACCCACTGGCATCAGGGCTATAAAAAAACACTTTAGTTTGGTTTACCATTTGAGCCTGCAAATTTACATAGAACGGCGGCGACAGCTTTCAGTTTTCAGCTTTCACAGCTGGGCGAATATAATTTGAATGCCGAAAGCTGCGCTGAGTGCTGAATGCTGAGTGCTGAATGCTGAGTACTAACTGCTGACTACTGTCTACTGACTACTGACTACTGACTACCGATTGCTGACAGCAGAGGTGTCGAGTGCTTTTTCAAGTGGCCACCGAGTCGCACTCACATTGCCCACTTACTTAGTTTGTTTGTTAGCCCGAATTTGGAGTTACTTAGTTGTGAGGGGCGGCAACTGTTAGACAAGCTACTTAATGTAATCACATTTGTACATATAGAAATACATAGAGATACAATTAGTTGGCCACAACGCAAATGGGCTTGCCGTGCAGAATGTTATCAGGCACGACAGCTGCAACAACAATTAACAGCAGCAGCAGCAGCAGCAACAGCAGCAGCAACATTAACAGCAGCAACAGCAACAACTGCTAGAGGTGGATGAGTAGATTGTTGAGGCGGCTTAGTGCCTGTTGAGCGTGTTGCGGCAATTAGCTGAGTGATTCGAGTGGCGAATACGGTGGCTGAGGTGCTCCTTGAGAATGTGAGCGGCGTTTATGGATTGCAGCAAATAAGTAATTAGGTGTGGCTACGTTGTTGCTGTTGTTGCTGCTATAGTGTAATTGTTGCTGCTGTAGATGCCACAGATGGGAATTTGCATTGGCAGCTGACTTTGAATAGCTTACAGTCCATTGCCCATTAATCTTGCTTCGAAATGGAGGCAGGCAAAGCTCAAGCTCAAGCTCAACAGATTTGCTGGCGCGTGCAGCGCCTTTAAGTATGCAGCAAACGCTGCGATTTACCCCACTTTGCATACGTGTGCGATTATGTGAATGTGTGCGTGTGTGTGTGTGTGTGTGCGAGTGAGTGTGAGTGTGATTGTGTGCTTTTGCAATTATTTATGTTGTTCATTTGTTTAACGGCGGCAAGCAGGCAGCTTCAACAAAAGCGAGCAATAAAAGCGACGTCGCCGCTGCTGACGTGAGCAAGGACGACAAGGACATGGATGTAGATGTGGATGTGGATGTGGACGTGGCCAGAAGGAACGATATCATTTACATGCCAAGCAGGCGCACAGGCCACAGCCACAATGACGCCCACATGGCCGCATACTACAATGGCCAACAGGACACAAGGCTCGACTCGGCTCGGCTCGGCACCATCACCAGCACCATCACCAGCACCAGCGCCAGCACCAGCACCCGCAACCAGAACGAGTCCTTCCACGGCCAAACATGAGATGTAAAGTTTAACACATAAACTCAAGACAATTTGTGCGCGTATGTGTAAGGAATAAGGCAAAAGGCAAATAATTTACAAGTTCTGAAAAGAAAAGCCAGTCAGCGAAAGACAGAGAGCGAGAGAGAGAGCAGGATAGAGTAAGAAGGAGAGATAGAGACACAAAATGAGCGTGAGAGCGAGAGAGAGAGAGAGAGAGAGAGAGCGAAAAACATGTGCAAATATAAAGAGCGGTCCCAGTTCTTGGTCCTCTTCGGTCTTCGTTGTTGGCGTAGGCCGAAGCCTGCATAGCGTTGCCTGCCAAGTGTATTAAACAACAACGCATACACGCACCGACTCACACACACACACACACACACACACACTCGCACAGCTTAAAATGTGTTACAGCAAAGTGTAAAAATAAATAATTTAAAGTGTGTGTAAGGACACGCTGCAAACGGTCGCCATCGCCGCCATAAAGCGCCAAAGGAGTCGACTGCGAAGGCGGCGTAAATAGTACAAGTCACACACACACACACACACACACATAAATAGACATGCATGCATGTCCATGTCCTTATGCCCATCGTCAGTGTGTGTGCGTAATATTTTCTTCATTTTTTTTTTGTTCTGCGTTCTGTAAACTTTTGCGCTCAATACCGCAGCAGCAGCAGCAGCAGCAACAACAACTATAACTACAACAAGCGGCAGCTGCAGGTTGCCCTTTGAAAGTGTTTCCCGCAATACAAAGAACAACAACAACAAAAGACCAAAAGGAAAAAAAAGAGAAAGACTGAGAGAGAGGGAGAGGGAAAACTTATTATTATGTTGTCAGTAAAGAAAACAGCAAAGAAAGGATATTCCAGTAGCACCGAGACTTTAATGTCCCTTAGCATCGCATGGAAACAAAAGTTATGTGATCAATATAAAATGCTTGTATTGTATAAACTCAATTTGTCGCTTTTATCTTATCAACACATGCTAAACAACCTACTAATTTGATTTTGACGCATATTTTAGACATACAGTTCAAATAAGGTAGTGAAGAAAGCTATTCAAAACATATTTTTAATTTTAGCAGCATCTGGATTGCAAATATAAATTAATAGAAATTCATAAGATTTGTTTTTCATTCTTGAATTTTAAGCACGCATTTCGATTACACAACATTAACAGCTTGCTTGAAATATGACAAATTTAAAATGCTCTTGGATAGGGTATCCCAACAGCAGCAGCAGAAAAACCAACTGCAGACCGGCTGCCAAGAACACAAGCAAAAAATTGGCAATGGTGGAGATCTTACTGGGGGGGTAACAGAGAGAGATAAGAGTGTGTGGGGTGAGAATCGGCACTGGGTAGCTTAGAATTTGCATATCTTGCATAAAGTAAAATGCCAGAGAAAGTGAAAATTGTTACAAAACAAAGAAACTGAAATTGGCATAGCTTAGAAAAATAGGCTGTGGGGCCTAAAACTCATTTGAAACTTTCTGCTGAACCTTGGCATCCATATTAACATAAGAAATGCTTATCTTTAAAGAGGTCAAGTCTAGCTGCTGTAAAAACCAGGCCAGTTAAATAGTAGAGCATCGGAATGTGATAAAGAGTGCTGGTCTTCCATATATATTTTTAAATTGCTCAGTTTGATTTTCAAAAGCAGCTTAAACTATCTGCAGCAGTATTTATTACTTAGCCCAGCACTCTTCCATTCTCACAATCAATCCTCTTTGAATATTTTTCTTCCTTTCAGTGCACGCCACTGACTTCCTTCCTTGCCTGCACCACCCACCCACCCATCCACCCACACCACCGCCGTGCCAACAACTGAAGTCATAATTCATATAAAGAAAATTCTTCGACAATATTTGTGCGTTGGCTTCTTTCATTTCATTTTCCCTTTTCCACTTGGCCACACAGAAAGGTGCGGCGGAAGATGCAGCGCATTTTTCATCATTTACCAATCTTCCATTTACTGTTTATCAATATGGTGACCATCATCAATTCACCGCCACCGTTGAACCCATCGATGAGCAGTGTTTTCGCGTTTTTGCAATATTGACAATTTCAGAAATGTTTTTCTCTATTATTTTTGCTCTTGGTGGGCAAATATTTATTTAATTATTGCTTCGCACAAAACAAAGGGGACACAAATATGCAGCGAATTATCTGGCCCCTGGCTAAAGACCAGCAGAGCAGCAACAAAAGGGAATGCAAATAATAACAATAAGTTACTTAATTAAATTTTTTACATGCCGCTGAGCGCAGCCACAGGACTCGCAGGACTCGCAGGACATACGCGCTCTATCTCTTTCTCTGGCACTTATCACTCGCTATCTTTCTCTCTGTCCGTCACGCTTTGTCTCGAGGTAATTATTATTGAATTGTCTGCGTAAAAATTCAATTATGAAAACCAAATAGTTCAATTAAATATGCGCCTCTGCGAGTTTCATTAATTGTTAAATGAGTGAAAAAGAAGCACATTATTTTGATCAATTCATGAGCGACTTAATTATAACGGGATTTGGCGAAGGCGTCGTAATTAAGCACGCAAAAATGAAATTAATATGTCATTTTAATTCCATAATACATCTGTACATGAAAACACGTACACACAAATAAAGGGCAAATGCAACAGCAGCCCGCATACAACCGAAATCCAAATCCAAACTAATCAAATCAAATTTCAATTATTGTGCTAGGCCAGGTGGCCTGGTGTGGGCGTGTGGGCGTGTCCAGCTAGCAACCAGGGGTGCAGGAGGTAGCGTGCAAATGCAATGTAGCCCTGATGCTCCGCCCGTTGCCGTTGCCATTGCCCCTCGTTTGCCGTACATTGCCATTTGGCTTGATTACATGCATTTTATATGCGCCCGCCCGAAAGTAGGCTACACTTTTCAATCACAATCAAATTTTATGCCTCGCAGGTAGTAAGTATCTGTGTATGTGGTGTGTGCGACTGTGCGACTGTGCACTATATGCGATTTGCCCGTAGAAGCTCACAATCAGATTCATTTACATTTCCGCCGCCCAACAACACTGTTATAACCACTAGCAACTCCATTTCAATTGTTTTGGAGGTTTAGCTGATTGTGAGTGTACTCTCAAATGGAATTTCAGATAACTATGCTGTAAAATGGAAGAATTGAGAGCCGAAACATTGTAAAATGTGGACATAAAATTGAATAGAAACCAGCCAACGGCCAACGGGCTAAATAATAACAATGCGACTCGAACCCTTTAACTATTTTAGTTTTGAAGCACCTGTAAAGGTAGTCAACCAGCATATACTAGCACCGTTATGCTTTAACAATTCATGTTTAAATGTATACTACTATATATTTTAACAATTTTAAGATTTTAGCTTGAGCCTGCAAAATATTCGCAACATTCTTTTGGTTGGATGAAATAACTCTTGTTTTTCGCAATCAAGCGAGCTGACCTCCTATAGTATATAGTATATTCAAGCTGCAATATAAAGTCCAGAACATGCACAAATATTTTTATATTTACATGAAAGTTTAATACACAAAAGAAATTCTCCATGATAAATTAAAGCTAAATTAAACTGCGTTTCATATTCATATGAATTTGATTGCAAATCAAATTCCATTCTTCATCTAAACCTGTGATTGGAATATTTACTTTTTCATCACTCTTGGCAGAAAAATATAATAGAAATATGCATTAGAATTGGTTGCAGGGTTTCTAAATAATTTGGAAGTGTATTCTGCTTTGCAAATAAATGCATAGCTATCCACAGTGCACATGTGCCATGTTTTGCAGTGTATAATGGCAACAACCGAGCATGCAACCAAATTGACAGTTTGTTAGCCGGGCTTGACAGCTCTGGACTGCCATTGAATTGCTTGCCAGCCGAGCTGAGCCGAGTTACATGTGATTTTTGTGTACAGCACGGCGTATACGTAACGTAACGTTCTAAGTAACTATTTCAATGCACCTGCGCCGCGGCGTCTGTCGATTGAGCAGCATTCTGAAGGAGCGACGAGCGGCAAGCGACTCATTCTCATTTACATAACAGCCAAACAACTGAGTATGTGTGTGTGTGTGTGTGTGTGTGTGTGTAGTCAATTCGGCGTTAAAAAGCGTTAAATGTAACAAGCCAGTCGGGAAGCCAGCCGAGTAGGAAGACTGGCAGACAGGCAGGCAGGCAGGTAAGGAGTCATGCTGCCAACTACCACAGGCAACAACAATAAAAACTAAATTTAAAATTGGCAGCCCGCACACAGGCAGAAGCACCATCACACACACACACACACACACACACACACACTGACGTAGCAGCAATTTTTGCTTAGTATTCGCTCGAGTTTCATTTCGTCGGTGGCGTATAATTTACATTTTGCTTCGGTTCATGAGGTGCCATAATCATAAATTGACAAGTTGAAATTTGCACATGACTGTGGCACGCTGCCCTGCGCCAGCAGCTGTATCTGCATTTTTAATGCATTTTCCGGGCCAGAGCCACTCCACTCCACTCCACCCCTTCGAGCTGCCCATTAAAGTGTAAAGTGTTTCAGTAGCTGCTTGCAAATTTGGACATGCTTTATAAGTAAACATTTTTTCTTATGCCTTTATTTTCAGTTTGATGGTGGGCTTGAGTTGAAGCAACAAAAACCCCAAATTGGCGCGGCTTGTTTACACGATTGCCAAAATATATGCAGCGTAATGAAAATTCATCGAGAACAGCAGAGCAGAACGGAAAGTCGATCAAAAAGTTTTCGAACTTTTTTGCATTTTGGCTGCAAGTTTCATTTTGCGGCAGCTCCGGCAAAGTTAATTGAATGGCTTGTTCACATTTAGACGAAACTTTGGCACAATTGGCACAGCAACCGTATAGACGTGTAGCCGTATAGCCGTATAGCCGTATAACCGTATAAGCCACTCATTCTGCATATAACCCCATCCGATTTTGGTCAACCAGAGCAGCAATGCGGCTGTCTGCTAATGAACCAAAAGGCGCAACGTGTCCTGGTCCTGGTCCACAATAAAAATGCAAATATTTAAACGAGTGGCGTACAAACACGCCAAAGAGAGCAGCTCACACAAGGAGCGGACGTGTGGTGGGGCTTAAATAAAAACCGCAAAGCACAAACAGAACACGCTACAAATGCGACCGTATCTGTAGCTATGGATGTGCATGTGGATGTCGATGTCGATGTCGATGTGGATGTGTCCGTCGATATATTTGTGTGAAAATTAACACGCAATTTCTGGCTGTCCAAAAGCGAGCATAAAAATCAAAATAAAAAACGAGTTAAGTCGCCATCGCCGCCATCGAAACGTTTAAAGCTGAAAATCAAACAGACAAAGGACAAACAAAAACAAAAGCACGCGAAACGATCGATGAAAAAACCGAAAAGTTGCGATAACAGAATCAAGCAGCTACTCAAACTCAGACTCAGACTCAGACCTAGCCATAGCCTTAGCTTAGCTTGACTCTTCTCGTCTCGTCTCGTTTTGTTGGCTTGGCTGCAATCGAATTGACTTGACTTGGGTCTTGTCGTTGGCTGGCACACTTTAAAGCATTAGTTGGACATTTTTATGGCCATGGTATTAGGCGCTTAAGACGTTCAAGCCAAAAGGATAACAACAACGCGCCGCACAGCCTGACAACGGACAGCAGACAACAGACAGCAGCGGTCATATAAAAGCAAAGAGGCTAAGTGACAACTAAACTTAATGGCACTTCAACAGCAACATGGGAAGCAATGGACGCACAAGAGCCCGGCCAGACCAGACCAGACAGACAGACAATAACAACAATAACAACAATAACAACAATAACAACAACAACAACAACGGCAGAACAACAAGCTGAACTGGCTATATCTTCAGCTGTAGGTGCGGTGCAAAACTCAACGGACATTAGCCTCATTGAATTGAATGACAAAACAAACGACGAGCGGAAAGGCAGCGCAATGGCAATGGCAAAGGCGAAAGGCAAAGACGATGACAACGACAACGGCAACACTAACAACAGCAACATCAACAACAGCTGAGGCAACGACAACGACAATGTTGTGGATAAGGATAAGCAGTGCGACAACAACAGCAATAAGCTTGTACAACAACAAGCTCAGACCCTGACCAATGTGGAACGGCAACAGCGACGAAAATTTGGTATCTAGACAGCATTAAGATAAAGCTAGCAAATGCATACATAAACAACGTTCAAGCTAAAGTTCACTTCACGAACTACCAATACACTTTCAAACTTAATGAAGGGCAAACTTTATGCCATACTTGAGCAATTTCACATTCGAAAGCATTGCATTGCGTATACGTAATATTGTTATGAATTTAACTATTGGTAGCTCTTGCTTGAATATACAATGTGTGAACCCATTGATACGACTTGCCAAAGATCGCTGAAACTATCTCACGCTGCCTTTGCTATATGGCAAGAAGGCCTTGTGTTAAATTTTAATATACTCGTATAACCATTTGCATAATCATGAACATTTGGCTTGCAAACCTAATGGGAAAGTTGATGATGCCATCGGCAAACACTATTCGGCGAAACAGCAATAGCTATAGTGCGGCTCGAGAAAGAGATGGCCGAAGGTTGACCCAAAATAACGGCCACCAATCTTCGCTTTACATCCCCCCAGCAGCCCCCTTCCCCCACTCACACGCCCCTCTGAAATGGCCTTACAAATGTGTGAAAATAGTGGACAATATGTGTGGCAATGCGAGTGCCTGTCTCCCATTTATATGTATGCGTGTGTCTATGTGTGTGTGTGTTCTGCCTCTGTGAAGGTGCTGTTAACGCCATTTTTTCGTTGGCCTCGATGCTATTTTGCTGTCCATTGTTGCTGTACAATTTCCGCATCCGGCGCGTAAACGCTGCCGCTGGCCGAGCAGCGCGTATTGGTTTATGCATGAGGATTTGGCCGCCCCCAAGCATCGGCAAGGCGAGGCGTCCCACAGCCCACAGTCGAACACTTCATTTGTCAGGCTCTGGCTCAACGGGCGAGATCCTGGCATGCATTTAAATGAAATGCCAAGCGATTTGAGGCAACAGCTACAAAACTAAAGAACTCACGAACTAAAGAACTAAAGAAGTAAAGAACAGAGCTGAGCGAGAGAAACTCTTTCAAAATGCACTTACCAAAACTGCATCAATTATTCAGCAGCCCATGGCCGGGCCTGGCCTGGTCAGGGATTGAGCCAAGTCGCCAAGTCGCAACGAGTTGAGCAGTTGAGCGCTTCGAGTTTGATGCATGCCTGCAAAGTACACAAAGGCAAACGGGAGTTGAGAGAGAGAGAGAGAGAGACAGATAGTGCGAGAGAGAGAGAGAGAGAGGTAGATATGCGGCATAAATATTAAATGCAAAATAGCAAAAGCGCTGAGAAATCTTCAACTGGCAGCTGCAGCAGTTGCGCTCAAGAAAATACAAATAATAGAAAACAAGAATCTGTTGGATGCTGGAGCGCAAATTCTTAAAGTAGGTAAATTTACAGAAATTATGAGTCTGTTTTTTTTTTTTACATATAAATCAAGTAAAATATGCGCGCGCGTTCGCGCTGAAAGCTGAGGCCAAGAAAAACGATAACAACAGTCAGGAGAAAAGAGCTGGGTGGTTGGTGGTTTTTGGGTGGTGGGTGGTGGGTGGCTGGGTGTAAACGGGGTGTACTGAAAAGTCCTTTGTGACCTGGTTTTTGGTCATAACAATATTGCCAACCGAAGCGTGGTGCAGTGTACACAATTACCGTGCCAACGTTTGCTGGGCGATAGCGAATGGTGTGGGCGTGGCATTGTGCGAATGACGTCATTGCTGCACTCGCACTCGCACTCGCACAATTACCATTACGCCCCGGCGACGATAACAACGCCAGCGACGACGACAACGACAACGACAACGTGACCTGGCGACGGTCACTTGGGCTATAGCTTCAAGCCTGCCCATTGCATACTTGCAGGCGTTGTCCATGGCTGACAAATAGACGCCTCTATACGTATATATATTTATGTATATGTATGTATGTTAATAGCAAGGTTAATCAGCTGGCTGTCTGCTCATTTTAATTGGCTTTGAGCTGGCGCCTTAATTGAGTTATAAAAATGCGAAACTATTTGGCGAGCAGCGAAATTTAATGCTCAAGCGCTTGATGAGCTTTAAACTGGAGGCTGCCTCGCCTCGTAAATAACAAAATGGAATAGAAGATGAGACGCAAACGGTTAAGAGAATTGCAAAAAAAGAAATAAGAATATAGGGTGTTCTAAAGGAAGGAACTGAAACGACTGGAGCGCTGGGTCAGCTTTTAACTACATTTGATCAAATAATGCTAAGAAGCCAACAGTTGAAATCAAGGAATGAGGAAAGAACAGTAGCTGTAACTATTTGTTATCAACGTAGATTAAGTTTATGTCAATCAATATCTGCAAACTAGTTTTTATTGAGTAACCCATTAATATTTATCTCTCCGAATTTTAAACGCGAATTATGTAATATATTACATTCTTAAGTTCACGATAGATTGAATAGCCTATAGTTTTATATAGTATAGTATAGCCATAGTTTTTTTACGAGTTCATGCATCAAGCAAAATAAATTTATGTGGATTTTTACTGTTACTATAAACAATTTAAACAAATATTATTATAATTAATGAAAATGATTTTCTTTAAATGCTATCATGACCAACAGTTTTGAATAGATTAATGATGCTTTGATTGGTCAACAGTCGTTGCTGCATTTATGTAAAAATGTAAACTTAATGATACGAATTTTTTTGCTCTTCTAATAAAATTACAAATCCTTTCAATATTTGCGTCTGCCTTTTCGCACCACTTCGTCTGAGTGTATCGTGCTTTTTATTTAGCTCTTTTATAAACTGCAGAGCAACAGAAATTAGAGGAGCGAGTGCCAGCAGCGAAAATAAACAAGTGAACGTGTTGGTAGTGTAGGTTTGGGACAGCCTGAGGGCATGTTCGGGGCAGGTTGGATGGGATAGTTCAGAGTTCAGGGTGTTTGGGTCGTATCACGATAACGCTTTGTAAATACTTTTGCTGCACTTTAGCTGTTGTTGGTTTTAGTTTTTGTATTTCCTATTTTTTTTGTCGTTTCCTTTAGCTTGGCATGGCAAATTTTTATCTCCATTTGCGCGTTGCGCTTTTTTCGGGGCTTAACTGAGAAAAATCACGACCAGGAAAAACAGGACGAGAACAGGACAGAATGCAGCACTGGCCCTGGATGCTGCGCTTTTGTTTTTCGGCGTTAGGAAACGGCAAAAGGATATTATTAAGCGTGGATGTCAACGTTATCGCCCCAGAGTTGGACAAAAGCAAGCGCTAAGTGCACAGCGGCAGAGCAGCAAATAGGACCAAGAGTTGAGCAATGCAGAGAAAAGGCGGACAGAGGAGCGGAGAGCAGTGTGAAGATCCCTGGCGCTGTTCAGAAAGCTCTTTGCCAAATTAAATATTAAAACCATGTGCACTTATGCAACTTTAATGCAATTTTGGCCAAGTAAACGAGCCAACATGTTTGGCGGCATCAAATAAAAGAATTACGCGAGCATACCCCACGTATACTTAATTTTTGTGTCTGTATCTCTGTGTGTGTGTGTGTGTGTGTGTGATGTGTTCGGCATCTCAGCTCAGCTCCGACTGCGTCTGCGGTTTTGTGCGCATATAAAAAAGGATTAATACACTTAAAAGGCGCTGGCAAGGCAGGCAAACGGAGGGTTCTCAATTACATGGCCACGCTAAGCGCACATTTACGTGAAAGCCAAATGAAGCCGCACCAGCAGCAGCAGCAGCAGCAAGCAGCAAAACAAGCGCAACTACAACAGCGACAACAACAACTATGGAAGCAGCAGCAGCAGCAGGCTGGCCAATAAAGCGAACCCGCCTTAATTTAGAGGCAGGCCAAGTTTATGTCGCGCAATGGGCATGAAAAATTCAACAGCAACGTTGACAAACCCTAATGGTAAGGGGGGCCAAGGCAGGCGGACTAGGTAGGCAGGATAGCGCAGTCAGCCGCAGGAGTTGGTGCTGCTCAGTTGAAATGCCAAAATGTCACGGGTGCTGTTCGTGTTGTTGTTGTTGTTGTTGTTGTTGCTGTTGTTGCTGTTGTTGCTGTTGTTGTTGCTGTTGCAACTTGAATCACATCCTTCCCGTACAACTAAACATGTGATTTTCGGTCAGACAATGCACAAGCAGCAGCACACAAGCGCCCATATGTACATGTACTTAACATATACATATACATATACATATATATATGCATGTACATGTACATATATACGTATACAACGTATACATTCTAGTTATGCATATGTATGGGTTAGCTGTGGGGCAGAACCACTTGCACTTTGCTGTTGTCTTGGCATTTTACGTGCGCCCCTTTATGTATCCAACAGTTGCAGTTGTTGCCATTGTTTTTCATTTTTCCTTTTTTGTTTTTTGTTTTTTTTATTTTGTTTTAGTTTTTTGTTTTTGTTTTTTTTTTTTTGTCGCGTTGTTCCGCTGAAACAAAGTCGCGTTCCCTGCTGATCCCCTGCTTCGCTCTTTTGGCCTTTTTGCGCCACCACACAAAACTACATTTTACTGCATGACAATTTATTGAGTTCTTTTTTGGGTGTCTCTCTGCCTTCCGCCAGCTCTCCCTTCCTCTCTTTCTACCACTCTCTCTCTCTCTCTCTCCTCTGGCGTTCTCCACTGCTCATTTGCCGCTCCATGTGGCTTTTGGCTTTGGTTTTGTGGGGATGGCTGAATTCGCCCGAACACCCCGATTTTGTTTGCCACTCGTGCGCTCGTAGATTTCGTTTTGCTGGTTGTAAATTTTTATTGTTCGTCTTGCTATGGCAAAAATGCCGCACGATTTCTTGTTTTTCAAGCAGATAGTCTGTATTTTATTTGCAATGCTAACTGGAAAAACAAGGCAGGGAGGCAGCGTGTTTTGCCAGAGATGCCCTAACTAACCTGTCGAGTAGTCAACTTGAGAAAAGAACACAGCTCATACAAAGTTGACTGCAACAAGCCAAAGATTGCTTTAAGCCCCATGAAGCAGCTCAGCTGTCAGTATATGGCCATTGCCAGTTTATTGCAGTAAGTGGCCTTTGGTATATTAAGTTCACAATATCATTGTTAAAGCGAAATGAATGAATAGATTGTAATTTAATTATATTACAAAGTGTTTGGAAACTTTATTTGGTAAAGCATAGTTTACAAAGGCTTTGTACCGTTAATAGGAACCGATGAGAGTAATTGCACTGTGATAACCATATTGTAATGTATTCTTTACCCCATTTCTGAATACGAAAATTGAAATTTTATATTTAGGAAATGTGCAATAAACCAAACTTGCTTTAAAAACGGCTTGGCATATATATATTTTAACAAGTGGTACTATAAACTTTCCGTCATTATATTACCCTCCTTTGACTTAACTTTTGTTCAAACTAAAATCAGCATATCATACTCTATAATTATATTAATATTTTGCACTGCACAAATTCGAAATGAAATAATACGGAATTCTAGCGTTTCAAGGAATATATGAGAAGTGTTAACGGCTTTAACTCCCACGATAATCCTCCAATCAAATATTGCCTAACACTCTTTTATACAGCTAAGCTTCCATATTAAAATATGTAAATTCACTTCAACGGTAAAACAAATATTTTTTGCCATATTCCTATATCATATCAACTAAAATCTTATTAGAGTATTTATTATTCGTGCAGCCTTAGCAAAAATATATATTTAAATGGCATTTTCGTTTTTATTTACAGTTTTGTTGTTTTATCTTATATATTTTTGTTCTCTCTTGTTTTATATGCAAAATTTAGTAAATAGCCGAGTTGCTTTTACTTACTTTAGTTTTATGTTTGTGCGCTTTTATTTGTTGCTGCCGCTGTTGGTTTTTACTGCTGCTGTGTGGATCTTTGTGGCCAGCTACACACGCCCACACACACACACACACACACACATGAATACTACACACATGGCACAACATGCTATTTATTTACATTTTTCGTATGTTTTCATTGCATTGCCGCAGTTTGAGCGCAAATATCACAAACATAAACGAACTCCCTCAAAACAGCACACACAAACGCACACACACTAGCACAGTCAATCTGTTTAGCATGCGAGATTTACTTAAGATTCTGATTGTGCGAGAAGCTTCTGGCATATTTATGTTCTGGCCACAAACAACTCAACTGCAACTAAACTTCATTCATAACTCGGCTGCAGAAAAGGCAATCAAAGCCACAGAAATTGTTCATGGCTCGACACCTGCAACACACACACATACTCACACACTCGCACACGCACACATATAGGTATACAAATTGGGCCATGGCTGTCAGCTGTGGGCGCATAAAAAATGCAAACTGGACACCCCCGCCGCCACCCAGTAAGCCGAGCAGTGGCGCAGCTGACCGACCAGGCGTTGACCAGGCACACATTAAATATGACCAACATGGCCATCGTCTGTCGTCTGTCAGGGTTGACTTTATATCCGGGCGGGGTACACAGCTGTGTGAATTTACACACACTGCAATTTGCAGTTGCTGCTGCTCCTGCTGCTCCTGGTGCTGTTGTAGCTGCGGTCATTTGGCGGTTAGCCACCTTGTTCGCGTCCCTGGCAAGCTCATCTTCGATTTCGTAGGCTCCACTTGCCCTTGAGTGCCGTCTCTGGACTATTAAAACAATAAAAAGCTGCATAAAACAAACTTTATGCACATGCACGTGTTGTGTTGTCCAGAGCTCAGAATGTCCTGGCAGATTGCCTGGCCACAGCAACAAAACCAACAAGTGTTGTTGCTGCTGCTGCTACTGCTGCCACTGCTGCTGTTGCGGTGCCAGGGCTGCTGCTATTACCGCTGCTGCTGCTGCTGCTGCTACACCTGGCTGCACTTGCGGACAACATGTGGTATGCGTTATATTTTATATGGCGCTTGCCTTTAATATTTATGAAAAGTGTTGCCCGCTTTTCGGCGCTGGCCACTACGCTGCGGCATTACTTTCGCCTCATTTCGTGGCCATGGGCGTGCCAAATGTGCGTGTGTGTGAGTGTGTGCATACATAGGTGTGTGTGTGTCCGTGTGAACTTAAGTGTTGCCATTGCATGGTCCAACTAATTTGAAATTAATGAAATTCCTTGAATAATTGAATTTGAATCGTTGGCATCTGTGCAATTAGTCGCTGCTATCAAAACGCACACACACACAGATGCACACACACAAACAGACAGCCATAATAAGCAGCGACGTTAACTGCGCACCTCATTATATGTCATGTGATCTCATTATATCCTGGTAGACCAGGACCAGGCCTGGCCAGGCAAATACCGAGGCAGGTTTCAGCTCGTAACTCTATATATGTATTATGTACATCCATAAGCTCTCTTTGTGCATGGCTGTGATATGAGATGTGCGTGTGTGTTTTAGTGTGTGTGTGTGCGATTATGGCATGTAGATTTATACTGGCGTTATTTAGTGCATGACAGTTAAATGAGTTGGGGCCGGCAACTGTAGCTAGATTTGGGCGCATTTAATCAAATAAGTAGGATTCAGGCCATGTAGCAATCAAGCTGTAAACGCCCTTCTCTACCAAATTTAAATTACACTTACTTTAATGACCACGAGTCGAGGCTTATCATCAGTGCCAGCCAACTGGCAAAATGCTTTAATTAATGCTTGACAAAACATTGAAGCTTTGCAGACAGAGAATACTGCATATTTGCAGCAGGGTGTTAATTAATTAATTATTGTTGCAATTACTGAAGCAACTGCCAAGCTCGGTATGCAAGCTAATGATGAAAGGCATTTCGCAAGTATGCCAATAATCCATGGCATATTTTCCTATAAAATTGCATTCATATTGTAAATTCTTACAACAGCTTGCACTCATAAAAAGCAGTTACCCTCATTGCGGGGCAGGTTCTTCTGCGATTAGTGCCCCTCATTATGCATTCCCATGGCGGGGGCTACGCTCTTGGCAAAGAGGACAGCACAATGGATAGCTTAGCTACCCCAAGGCACACATAACACTGTGCGCTTGCCCCAGAGTTGCACATATTACGCATACGCCCCGCCTTTCGCCCCCAGACGCTTGCTATCTGCCACAGCAATCAACATTTCTCATATTTAAAACTGCAAATGCCACACACATACACACACAGTCGCAACAGCATTCAGCTTGTATACACACCTTTAATCGACTTCATTTGCTCATTAGGTAGACAGTTCTGCGTGTCGCTTCGGTGTCCTTGTGGCTGTGGCTGGCTCTGCATTACAACATTTCTAATGCGATTTCCCGTACTCTGACATCGCTTGCATCATCGTTTGCGCCATCGCCATCGCCATCGCCATCACCATCGCCTCCATCACTGGCAGGGCGACACGAGCGACAGCTGCAACGCGTAATTGTTTCCTTGT
Organism: Drosophila flavopinicola; assembly: GCA_035042425.1. Classification (NCBI taxonomy): domain Eukaryota; kingdom Metazoa; phylum Arthropoda; class Insecta; order Diptera; family Drosophilidae; genus Drosophila; species Drosophila flavopinicola. The sequence continues at coordinate 134,697 of JAWNLL010000167.1, forward strand.
TAGTTGCATTTGTGGCACGTTCACCTGGTCTACCATCGTGCCACAACAGCTGCCGCCGCAGCGACACGTTAAATGCATTTATGAATGGGCTACGACTCTGGCCTCGCTGTCCTCGCTGGCCTCGCCAGCATCGCTAGCATCGTCAATTGTAATTACTTGCAAGTACTCTGCGTACACTGCACGGCTGCATTTAGGCTTCCGAGCATGTCCCGGTATTCATTTGCCAGACACAGCGACGCACATTAACGCTGCAAATTGTCCGCTTTGTTGCGGTTGCGAGCCCGAGCCCAGTCCCGGTCCCGGTCCCGAGCCCAGTTCAGCTGCTCCCATAAGCCGACAGCATTTCACATTGCGCATACGCCGCATGGACACCGAACGCTGCACGCTGATGGCTTGCTATTAATTTAGTGGCTCAGCTCGGGGCTGTAATTGCATTTTATTTTGGCAGTTGATGCTCCTGCTGCTGCTGCTGCTGCTGCTACTGTTTTCGCTGTTGCCGTTATTTTGGTTTAATTGGTTTTTGTGTGTTTTTAGCGCTGAATCTATTGGCCTTAATTAAAACGCAACAGTGCGTATGTGCAATGTAACAAAAAGTCACCGTGCACACAAGCACACAAACACAAATGGCAAGGACCTAAACAAAAAAAAAAACAAAAAAAAGCAATCCAAAATGTTTGTCCTCCACCTGAGCGCTGCACTTTTATGACATTGTCACTGGGCACAGAGATAAAATAACTGCAAAATGTTGACAGTCTACGTTCCAGGAGTGGGCAATTTTTTATTGACAGCAGAATGGCATGATTGCTCCTGACCCGAAAACAGCAAAAAAACAGCTAGCTGATAAAAAAGACTAACAGAAAGCAGTGCGAAAAAGGGTAACAGGGGCTGCCTGTCAACACTTCAAAATGGGAAAAAACAAATCGAAATACATGAAGAAAAAAACAATAAACGTTGGTCAACTGCCTTCGTTTTGCTTTTATAATTTACATTGTTTGCGGTGGCAGTGCTAGCGGTTGTCCGTCCACTCGACTGGAAGGGGAGACAATATGCGAAGCGTCGAGTCTGGTTTACTCTTGAAATACCAGTTATGGCGCAAACTCTAAAAGCATGAGCAGGCAAAAGGCAACTGAATGTGTACCTAAATGCCGACAAAAGACTGTCCCAACAGTTTCGTATGCACATATGCACATATTTCTGTGGGTATCGCAGATAAAAAGTATAAATATTACTCTGCGAGCTTAATCTTAAGAACACATATCATAATATCGGTTACAATTTCGTTAGAAAATAAAAATAAATATAAATATGTTAATAACTAAATATGTATCTTTACAATTTATTTTGACTAATTTCAAGATATTTTACAATCCCCATTTAAGCTTGTAGCTAAAAAGCAGCATTCCGTTTTCTCGACAATCGAAATAGCAAAATGCTTATACCCCTTACCGGTAAACGTATATCAAATGCTCGTGTGTGCTACTTGCCCACTGTCCATGTCCGCTGATTGCAGTGACAACTGCAAGGACGCGTCAGGAGACAGCGGGTGGGTCAGTTTGAAGTGATTGATGGTTCATGGACATGTCAATTGCTTGACCGTTTGTTCTATCCACTCCCCGCTGCTGCCGAAGCCACCCTGCATTCTCTTGCAGTTGATGCTGCTATTGCAGTTTAAACAGATTAGAGCCACTTTTCTGCTGGCATTTTGCAGCGAAGCGACAAAAAACGCGCGCGTTTATTGCCGCATGTTGTGCTCGTTGTTCAATTTGACGCGACACCTGACCAAGCAGCAACAAAAAGCAAAAACAACATCAGCAACAGCAACAGCAACAACAACTGGCAACTGGCAACTAGCAACTGGCAAATGTTTTACATGCTGTCCACTTTTATTTGCCTTACAAATTAAAATCCAACACATGTTGTTTAATTTTAAAAAATCATATAGTATACGCGTGTATGCGAGTATTTCATATTCCTGTTACATTTACCTTGGAAACCTTCACTGGATAGCGGTCTCCCTTATACAACAATTCTACTGAATTAACGAGCGTGAAAAATCATGCGACAGCAGATTGCAAAATATTTGTGCCCTGTCATTGCAGAATATTTCGTCGTATTTTATATGTGTGTACTGCTTAAATACAACTCTTTGAGCTACAATTTAATTCTAGGGTTTAATTTAAAAATAATCCAGCAGAAATGGTAACAAAGGAAACATGTGACTTTTTTATTGTAGAATACATTAGGTAAATTATAAACGATTGCTAAAATACTTTGAGTTGTTATGCTAAACAAGAGAAAGACAGGCTAGACTGACACTAAGAATTGCATGACAAGAAAATACAAGGGATCAAACAGAATCTGTTAAAAGTGATAAAGGAAAACTTACTAAAATTACAAAAAAAATTACCGATATTACTATACACAATCAGGATTGGCAAAAACTTATTTAAGTACTTAAGCTTAGTCAAGTTTATAGCAAATTTCTCGTGATATTATTATCTTTGTGATACATTTACTGCCGCTGCAAGTGATATCCCATTTCTATGTTCGCCAAATTTGAAAAGATCCGCCATAATTCATGGCAATTCACACAAGAAACGCTGCTGCATATTAAGCAAACTTTCGTCTATAATCATTACCCATATCAAAATAAAAACCTCAAACCGCAGACAAACTTTTCGCATATGACGCCAAGTTTTCTTTTTCCTGCTCTTTCTCTTTTTTGTTTGCCTGTGAGTTTGGCTACTTAACTGCAGCTGTAGCTGCAGCTGCAAACTGCAAACTGCCAAAGCAACAACAGCAGCAAACAAACAAACGAACGTGACGAGTGCAGAAAATGCCAAATGATGAAATGGAAAAAAAAAGAGCCACACACACACTCACATACGCAGAGGCAGAGGCAGAGAGAGAACGAGAGAGGGCGGGATAGAAAGCGAGAGAAAAGGCAAAATAAAATGGCAGTCGAGGCTGGCAAAAAAAGGAAAATTTCTAATGAAGTTTTCAACTCGGATGCGAAGAGCACAAAAGTAAATTGATTGCAATTGGAATCAGTAGCAGAAACTCGTAACGTCAATCAAATCGAATTCACACAGACGCCACCAGATGCTCTACAGCTGCAAAGCGTAGGGCCAAAAGGGGGCGTGGCAGCCGATACGCATGCAAGTGCAAAAGGAGCGCACAGGCATCTCAAAGGCAGCAAAAGGCATATATCATCACATATGAAACTTTGTTAATGAAATAGGTGTGGGTGTGGGTGTGGGTGTGGGTAGATGTGTGTGTGTGTTAGTGTGCGTGCGTATGTGTGTGATTGTGTGTTTGTGGGAGCAATGCAATAAAACTTCAATGAGCTCAACTCGTAGTAAAACTGCTTGCTAGCTGATATCCGAGATCTGCAACTGCTGCTGATTAAAAACGTCAATAAAATCGACTGCACAGCACTATTCAAGTTGAATGCAAACGTTCATTGAATGCCAAATGAGTGCATCTAATGCCAAATGAAATACGATGCATTATCTAATGAATTGTGAGCATACAAAACGTGTGCTGGGGCTAAAGTCAAGTAATGCTTACGCATTGTGCAAATAATCAACGCTAGCAGACTTTTTATACCCTGAACCCATTAAAAATGGGTAAAAAGGGTATTATGGGTTTGTGCAAATGTATGTAACAGGCATAAGGAAGCATCTCCGACCATATAAAGTATATATATTATTGATCAGTATCAATAGCCGAGTCGATCTGGCCATGTCCGTCTGTCTGTCCGTCTGTCCGTCTGTCCGTCTGTCTGTCTGTATGAACACACAGATATCAGAGACTACAAGAGCTAGAGACTTCATATTTGGAACATAAGCTCTCCTAATCCCGGGACAGATCAAGTTTATTAAAATTTATCGATAGCTCGTCCCGTTCAAAAGTTATCGATAAATTTCGATTTTAGACCAGCGTTTTTTGGATATAACTTACAAGTTATAAGAGCTAGAGGCCCCTAATTTGACATGTATAATCTCGAATAGCATACACATGAACAAATTTTTCACTTTTTGGATACCACCCCCAAACCCCCCAAAAGTTAAAAAAACGCATTTTTGAAGGTACGACCTTGCAATTTGGTTTGGTCACACATATTATTGACAATTGTTTGCCCCAAAAATTTCAATAAGATCGGACGATAAACACAGAAGTTATTTAAGATTTAACTTTCCATTATGTGGGGCTCAGCGAAAAGCAAGCTAACTGCTTAGACCGCTTGCACTGCTTGTACTGATTGTACTGCAGCATGTGTGTGTTTAGATTAATATGAATGATTGTAAGGACTGGGTTCAGGGTATCTCGTAGTCGGGCACTCCCGACTAGAGCACTCTTACTTGTTAATAGTAAGGATTGTGTTTGTGTTTCCTACCGAGAACCTTCCACTTGCCACAATTGAATGAGCCAAGCTCTGAACTTAACTGTACTTAATTAATATAAATATAATGTGCTATTGAAAGAACCGCATTGCTGGCAAACTAACTCGAAGGGCAAACGTCGCCAACTCGCCCCGCCCCGCCTCGTCTCACCTTCATTTTGATAATGTCATTGGAGTGTAAAAGTTTTAACACTTGCCAAAAACCAGAGCTGAGCAGTTAAGAGCTGCCACACGATGACGTTTGCATTAAAACAAATGTCAGTCTGTGGCGTTGGCGGCGCTTATCACTCACAGCCATGAGTAGCGGCATTAAAAACTGTAGTATGCTTTTCAGCGCAACTAACACTGCCAGCAACACCGACTTCGACTGCGACTGAGGCAGCGACTGAGGCAGCGACTGAGGCAGCGACTGAGGCAGCGACGTCGAGGTCAGCGTCAGGTTGCTGCTCATTTGGCGTCGACTGCAACATTTGTCAACATGCCAAGCGTTTAAGGCTGCCGCACGTGTCTCTCACTTGCTCGCTCCCACCGTGCCGTGTGTATGGGTGTGTTTGTGTGTGTTTGTGTGTGTGTGTGTGTGTGCGCGCGCTGCACGCTTGACCTGGCGCCGTTTTAACTGTGGTTAACATATTTTTCAAGCGCTTTTGCGGCTAGCAGTGAGCAGCGGCAACAACTTCATTCTTGCTTTTGTGTGGTTTTTATGGCTGCGGTTTGCCAGCTGCAGTTGTTGTTTTCTGAAAAATAGTTGTTATTGTTGTTGATGTTGCAGTCGCTGTTTGCCACAAAACTAAAACCAGAAGCTGCGTGTTAATTTTACATTTTTACGCTTTCATGGCCGTCACTTGCGTGCGCTCCGCATTGGAATGCGTTGCTCCATCCCACCCCTTCCATCCCTTTCAACCACCCACCCACCCACCCCTTCTCCCACACTTGTCCCTCGCCCTGGCCATCACTTGATCTCTGGCTGGTTGGCTGGCTGACTGTTCAGGACGAACAGCTTTAGCTCATTGTTTCGTTCAAATTTAAGCAGTTTAGCCATTTGCTGTTGTAGTTTTTTTTTTTGTTCTGTTTGTGCTTTGTTTGGTTGCCAGTGTTAACCTTTATGGCCGCAACAGTTTAAGCTGATGGCTTTTTTATGACTGACTTTTCGCATGCTAAGCGCAGATTACGCATTCGTCGCGTTGAACGCAGCCAGCAGTAAACATCACACGCACCACACACATGCACACACCCACACACACACATGCACATAATCATAGCCAAGCCTTAATCCTACAGCTGGTTGGAAATTTATAAAATTTATTAAAATCAAACAACGACATGATATTTGTAGCTGCTCTTTTCGTGAGCATTTTATGTTTCTGCCTGCGCTTGAAAATATGCTGCAGTTATTTTATTTCTCTTTTTTTATACCCTGAACCCATTAAAAATGGGTAAAAAGGGTATTATGGGTTTGTGCAAATGTATGTAACAGGCATAAGGAAGCATCTCCGACCATATAAAGTATATATATTATTGATCAGTATCAATAGCCGAGTCGATCTGGCCATGTCCGTCTGTCTGTCCGTCTGTCCGTCTGTCCGTCTGTCCGTCTGTCTGTCTGTATGAACACACAGATATCAGAGACTACAAGAGCTAGAGACTTCATATTTGGAACATAAGTTCTCCTAATCCCGGGACAGATCAAGTTTATTAAAATTTATCGATAGCTCGTCCCGTTCAAAAGTTATCGATAAATTTCGATTTTAGACCAGCGTTTTTTGGATATAACTTACAAGCTTTAAGAGCTAGAGGCCCCTAATTTGACATGTATAATCTCGAATAGCATACACATGAACAAATTTTTCACTTTTTGGATACCACCCCCAAACCCCCCAAAAGTTAAAAAAACGCATTTTTGAAGGTACGACCTTGCAATTTGGTTTGGTCACACATATTATTGACAATTGTTTGCCCCAAAAATTTCAATAAGATCGGACGATAAACACAGAAGTTATTTAAGATTTAACTTTCCATTATGTGGGGCTCAGCGAAAAGCAAGCTAACTGCTTAGACCGCTTGCACTGCTTGTACTGCTTGTACTGCAGCATGTGTGTGTTTAGATTAATATGAATGATTGTAAGGACTGGGTTCAGGGTATCTCGTAGTCGGGCACTCCCGACTAGAGCACTCTTACTTGTTTTTTTTTGTATTTCTGCCATTTGCCCCACACAGCATGTGGTTTGTGGTGGGGTCGTTGCACAGCCCATCTTTTGGCACATTTTTTGTTCTGGGTGCGCGGCTGAATTTTTGGCCATTTCAACGAATTTGAGTGGCATAATCTACCATTAATTTGAATTATAGCCGAGCCAATCATTTTGGCTTTGCCATTCAACTGTCAATGCAATTTAATTTATATAGGCGTTTATTCTGCAAAAAGTAATTCAATAGCCAAGTGCACGCGCTGATAATGCTGATAAACGATTTTGCATAAGAATTGGCCCACAAAATCGACAGCTTTGCGCTTTCAGCCAAAAGCGTGAGCTGCCAATAAAAACAATACAGAAATTGTGTCTTTGGCATGCCGCAGATTAAGAACAATATAATGCTTATGTGTGGGCTTTCTAAATAAAGTAGTAACTATAAATTATATGCCTGATATATAACGGCACGACAAAAGAAAAAGAGAAGTAAGGAGATAGACTGGAAGCTTAATATCAAGTGATGGATTGTTGCTCTTCTGGTCGTATTATAATTGACTATTTAACTTATTATATATCTAAAGGCAAAAAATAATACCTTTCCTTACAATTTCCAGATTCTCATCGTAAAAGTAGCAACATTTCTCTAAGCTTTGCATTGGCCCTTTGCAGCATTTGCTGACTAAACATTTAAAATGGCAGCAAATGCATTTTTGATATTTTGGTTGCGTTTTATGCAACGACTACGGCCGTTAGCCACTGCGACCGGCTCTCTGCTCCGGCAGCAAAGGCAAAATACTTTGATCGCCTTATAGCGCACGAACATTGCAAATCAAATGATTTCCGTGCTGGCCGCCAACAACCACAACAACAACAACAACAACAGCAAGAACAACTATTGCAATGAGTGCAACAAAAACAAGCAAGGCAATGCAGCGACATGGCAGCGGAAGTGTTGCTGCTTTTCTTATAGCAATAGTTGCTGTTGTTGCTGCTGTTGTTGCTGTTGCTGTTGCTGTTGCTATGGCAAGAAGGAAAATAGTGTGCAATTTACCTTTCAACTATTAAACGTCCGTGGTAAATGCACAAAGCGAAATCAAAGTGGCATGAAAGCGCAACGAAGACATTCAAAAACAAGCAAAGGAGCAAAAGAAGCGTTCGGGCGATAGCTTAAACCTTTTGCAACACGACTAATGCTATTAAAGAGCATTACACACAGCTAGACAAACACACACAAGCACTTACACACACACACACACACAGTAGTGCTACATGAAATTAGAAAAAAATATTATTGTATGCATTGTATTGAGTGGTTACGATTCGCAAAGGTGTTGGAACTGTGTGTGAAAAGGAAATGCCAATGAGAGCTGCTCTGCTCTGCTCTGCTGGCTGGCTGACTGGCTGGCTGACTGGCTGGCTGGCTGGGTGGGGACAAGCTGAATGGGTTCAATTTCTGTTTGTCTATCTGGCTCTGCTTCACCTGTCCAGATATGCATGGACTTTTAGGCACTCGGATGCTTAGCAAGCATTTTGGTTGCGGGGAATGTGGATTCATAGACAAAGGTTGTCCAGTGATTGCATTTTGTATAGGTGTAGCTGATAGAGGGTATGAGGATATGAGGGAGCAAGACTGCACTGAGTAGAGTGCAAATCCACTACAGGAATTGAATTAAATTCGCTTTTTTTTAGTTTCTTGAAAAGCTTGTTAAAATCGAATTTCTATTGAACATTTTTTCAACGAGTTTAGCAGAACATATCGAAACCAAGAAAGATAGCCCAAAAGTAGCAAAAATACAAAATAAAAGGGTGAAAAGCAAATTTCAAGATAGAGAGGCACATTGTCAGAGAGACTAGGTGCTTCGGAATTTAGACTTTTTATAAACCAGCCATAGTACAATTCGAACAGCAATTAAATGATTAGCTTTAGTGACATACGAAAAGTGGTTGATTACTAGATAAAAGCTGAGGAAAGTTGCAGGAAATGCTGGCATTCAGAAATCCCTCTATAATAACGCTATGTGAACTAACCATACTTTTATCCTTTTATCTTTTTCTCCAATTCTCTTTCTTTTCGTTTCTCCGTTTCGTTTTTATACCTTGAACCCATTATTTGGAATATACGTTTCCGTAGTCCCTGGTCGAATCAAGTTTGTTTTCATTTTATCGATAACTCGTCCCGTTCGAAAGGTATCGATAAATTTTAATTTCAGACCAGAGTTGCTTGGCAATAGCTTGAAAGCTATAAAAGCCAGTGGCACCAAATTTTGTAGGTATAGTGTCTAGTAGCACAACAACTTTATAAATATTGTATGATTATGCTTTTTCTGTTTGTTTTTTTCGCAATCCTCGCATCTAATGTTAAACCAATGTTCATTTCAAATACTCCAGAATCTTCAACTATCAATTTATAAAAATATATATTAATGGCATGTATGCTTTTCTTAATAAAATATTTTTAATTCAAACATTTTTAATTTAATTTTCTGTGGCTTACGCGATTAACCTACTAATGTATTGGATGAGCATTTATAGCAGCTTATCTGATTCCCATACCATCTTCAATGCACATCTACATGTAGATTACATATGCACATAGTAGTTACACATAGTATAATATATAGTTATAATCTTGCCTTGGAAAGGAAACTTTTAAAAGTGGCAAAAATACTTTTGCTAATTATAAGAAGCATGCAGCTGTAACTGAACAGCTGCTATGCTTATTATCACAAATTGATTTTTCCTGTCAGATATTGCGCTTATTTATTTTGCATTAGCACTTTTAATTAAACACTTGGCAGAGGTGGCACAACTGCCGGCAGGAACTACCAAGCACCTCTTCCCGAAGCTCTGTCCTCTGTCGGCAATCATTGTAATTAAATCAATGAATGATTCATGTGAGTGCGCGCTGTCTCCTTTAGCCGACTGTTGCTGTTGTTGCTTTTGCTATTGCTGCTGCTGCTGCTGCTGCTGCTGCATTAATGCAAAATCCGTGTACTTTGTGCAAATGGAAAAACGCAGCAGGCGGCCGACACTTGGCCAAGTGGATAAAACTGGGCAAAAAAGAAGCGGCGACGGCGACTAAATCAAAGCCAAAGCAGCAGCCACCGTTGCCAACAGCAGCAGCAGCAGCAGCATCAGCAGCAGCATCAGCAGCAGCAGCAGCAGCTTCGTGCTAATTTTAGTGCCAATTAATTTGATAGCAAACACTTGCAGTCCATTGCCAATTGCAGTCTGCGTTACAGTTGCAGCGCAAACCCAGCCACCCAGTCCTCCAGTCCTCCAGTCACCCTTTCACTCCTGCTCCCGCCTTTACCCCTTTCCTACGCTCATAGTCAGGCTTTAATTTTGTAAAAGGCTTTGAACATTAACTATGGCGGCACCAAACATGTTGACAGCTGTTGTTGTTGTTGTTGCTACTGCTGCTGCTGCTGACTGGGCTCAGTGGCGCCTTTTGGATGGCCAAGCTGGCCGATTGTATGAAAATTAAAATAAATTCGCCATGTTTATTGCATTTGCGTTGGGTAATTGCTTATACAATTTAATATGAAATTAAAAGCCACTTTTTTTTGCATTTAACATTTAAATAGGCTTTTAATTTAAATGAAACGGAAAAGCTGAAGGCAACAAACCATGTGTGTGTGTGTGTGCCTGTGTGTATGTGTGTGTGTGCAGCGAGACAGCCTTTGGCATAATTAGCTTGCGGACATAAATTGCCAGCAAGTCCTGTAAATGTTATTGTGGCAAAATTAATTAGGCATGCCAAAAACAAAAAAAAAGAAATCCTTTCACATCGGCTCGATTTAAATTTATAGATAACGCGTTAAGTTGTCTGCAAATATGCAACCCAGAGTGAGAAGTTTCTGTGAAAGATACAGTTACATTTACATTTAGTTTAAATAAATCAATGGAGCGATTCCAGCGAATCCAAATTCATAATGAATAAGTAGATAAAGGTTCAGCTCAAAAAGTTAATTTGAAATACTGCTATATCACTTTTAATCAATCCTCACACAATCTAGATTCAACCCTATATAAGTAACTCTGGTATTCATTCATCTCTGCTATCAAAAACATTTGTTGGATCCATTTTAAAATGCATCGCCATGATGATTTCATTCGCTCTCTGAATGGTTTTCTTAGAACTCAAACATCATAGCATAATCAGATGCACCAAAGTGCCCCTCGGGTCCTTATCCCCTCGCCATATACAACACAGTACACATTTCTCGCAAACTTTCATTTCTATATAATTTCTTGCACACATTTCTCTAATCCTCACCTTGCATTTCATAACAATTTACGTGGCCAGGCAACTGCGTATCTTTGTCTGTCTGTCTGTCGGTCCGTCTGTCCGTCTGTCTGTCTGTCCGTCAGTCACCGACTCCGCTTCTAACACGGAATCTGTATTCTCCCTGCTGTCATTCAAGTGGCGTCGTCTGCTCGTTAGCACACCTTCGTCTTCGTCTACGTCTACGTCTCCGTCTCCGACTCCATCTTCGTCTCCATCTCCGTCTTCGACTTCATCTTCATTTCAGTCAGCAGCTTCGTGTTGGCCACCGCAGTGAACCAAGCCCAGCCAAGCGTCTTCATTCCCAGCTTGTCAACGCAGAGACACATCGCTGTCTATGTCTTTATCTACGTCGTTGTCTCAGTATGTATGTATGTATGTATGTGTGTGTATTTGTATCTGTGCGCTCCTTGATGCTGTCTCCAGCTCCTCCAGGAGCAGCTGCAGCTGCAGTTGCTGCAGCCTTCATGTCTGTCATTTCTATAACTACTTCTGTTACTTACTAGTTAACTGCGTACCAGCCACCGTCGTAGGCCCCGCCCCCCACTCTGCACAGCATCCACATACGCAACTTTTGCTTCCATTTACATCTGCACACCAGCAGTCCCATACTCCCAACTCCCCTTCCCTTCCCCCCCTTAGCTCACTCAAGCCTTTCTCTGCAACACTTTTGCACAATTACATACATTTTTAAGTGCGTTCGTGCCTGCGCCTCTGCCTTGTCTAACTGTTGTTGTATTCATAACTACTTTAGGCCACACCCACAGGCCCCAATACACACACACACACACACACCCACTCTTTCTCTCACTGAGATATATATATTTATATATATATAAATACAAAGAGAGAGAGAGGGAGACACATACCAACATGTAGAGTGAGCCTTTATTAAAGTTTTATCGCATTAAAAATTTCTTTGCCACTTGCAAACATTTTTCGTGCAAAAACACCAACAAAAAGCGTGCCAAAAACTCAGCCAGCCAAGGACTAGAGATTGGTCCAGAGATTGGCGGGGAGCCGTGTGGATTGGGACAGAGACAATGATGTCGTTTCATGTACACCTGCTTCAAGTTGTTTTTATTGTTGTTGTTGTTGTTGTTTCTGCTGCTACTGCTGCTGCTGCTGTTGTCGCTGCTGTGCATATTTGAATACACTTTTCGTTGGCCGCTTAACTTAAATCTCCACTCGGCTGCTTACCCTTCCCCTTCCTGTCCCAATGCAAGTTTAAGTGGGGATTTTACCTTTGGCAAGACTGTTGTACTTGTTGTCGTTGTGGACAGGTAATGACAGTTATGTCAATAAGTTTTTCAACGCACCTTAAGCAGCTCAGAAAAAAGTGTAAGCCAAATAAAATCACCGGGAATACGTAGAAAGTGAGTTTGCCTCAGATAATTCCGGTTAACATAGAAGTAAAATGATATAGTGAACAATAAAATTCATACATTTTATATTGCCAATCAAAACATTATCAATTATTTGAGATAATATCAAATAAATATCTCTAGTAACTAATATCAAGTATACGGCCTTGATTCAAGCAAAAACAATTATTAAGTGGGTGTTGTTCTATAATGAACATCCTTGAATCCAAATTAGTCTCTTCTTAATTTAACTTGTATCAATTTCAAAAAGACTAAAAAGAAAATGTTCTTTTATTCTGAATTTAAAAGATATTTAAATTATCAAAAATTCAATTAAGAACAATAATACATTCTAAGTTTGCGATTGTATATGTCGATTTAAAGTTAACATGAGTAATTTAACATTTTCCATTCTACAATAAATAATTCTTCATTTAAGATTTGGAACCTTGATTTTGGAATGCATTTTGATGTAGCTGTGTACTCATCAGTTTTTGCATCTGTTAAGCTAATGCATCAAATGCTTAAAAGCTTTGCCACAAAATGATAACTTTCATGATTTAAGCAGAAAACGAACAAAAATGTGTGAAATAAAAGAATCTATTTTCTATACATGCAAGAATATAAATTAAATGCAAAGGGGCTTGCAGCTTTGTAAACTTGCACAGCATGCAGGCAACCCATTTTCATGGCTTGCTGGCAACTCTGCGCAATTCATAATTTTTTAGCAGCAGGAACAGCAGCAGGAGCAATAAGACTCTTACGAAAGGGGAACTGAAAAGTGGTGAATTTTTCCTTTTTTTCCATATATATATTTATATTTTTTTTTTTTTTGGAATATGCAAATTTTGTAGCCAACATTCATTAAATTCAGTTTGCCAGCTGCTTTCATTTGATGGCACTCAACTTTTTCACTTATTTAAGTAGCAAATTTTTGTGCTTTTTCAAATATTTGTGCAACGCTTCAACTCGCCCATGGACAGCCGAAGCCGAAGCCGGAGCCGGAGCCCAGTCGAACAGTTGGCCAGACAGTCAGTCAGCTGCTCAGTCGAGACCAGTCCAGTCCAGGACTATGTCAGTTTGCCTGCCATTCAGGTGGGCGGCTTGATAAGAAGCAAACGAGCTTGTTTGTTGGCCAAAATGTGCATCTGTCTTGTTGGCTCTGTCGGGCTCTTATCTGACCAGCATACCGTGCCACGCCCACCACTACCGCCTACTCTCTATAACGAAATTTCAATTTCAAGTGCACTCGGCAAACAATTTTACAAAATTTGCAGCCCTCTATATATATCTTTATATTTATATATACATATATCTGTAGCGGTATTTCTCTGTAAATTGTATGCATATTGCCAACTAAATTTATGGTTCTTTTGCCTCAATGTTGTTTCTGTGCTCTTTGTTGCTGTTGTTGTTGTTGTTGTTGTTGTTGGCCCTCCTTACACTCGCTCTTTTCACAAAAATTCGTATACAAAAAGCGCAACATTTATGCAATTAAAGCCAAATTAGCAATGAATGCAGCTCGAGTGCTTTTGGCCCGAGCTACAAAAGTTGCCATCAAACTTTTGGCCTTTTGTAAAGTTTTTGCTTTTGCTGCCTCAACGAAAGCTACCCTCACTGAAACTAACCTCCTCTCCTCGCCTCTCTTCTGCTCCCCTCCCCTCCTCTTGCCACACCCATCACAAGTCCTCTCCGAACCCTAACCGCTTGTTATGGCCAACTGTGCAGCTCGTTGCCTCTTTGGGTGCATAGTTTGCAGTTAGAACTGCGCAGCTTCCAATTAATTTAATGCCTGCCAGTGTAATGAGCGTTTAAGCTTTTCAATGGCGTCATCGTTGCTTGTAGAAAGCGACAACAGCAGCTGCTGTCGTTGTTGTTGTTGTTGTTGCTGTTGTTGTTGCTGCTGTTTCGCCAGCTGCTGCTGCAGCTGTTGTTGTTGTAATGTGAGTGTCATTTTATGACGCTCATAAGCAGGCAATCTCTTTTTTCTTTGCGTCTTCATATTTATGAATTGAAAGCTTAAAAGCCGAGCCGGACCGAGCATGAAAGGCGCATGTGGCATTTCTGGAGCGACTATTATTGGATGTAGCAGTTGGGAAAATCCCGTGGCTAAGAAGGATTATAACGCCTCACAGTCAGCAAAGCATAAATGTGTTTCAATGATCATGGTCAAGGTTTGTATAGACTTTGAGCAAAGATTCTCGGTACATCACAAACTTGTCAACTTAACTTGGCTATTTCGTCAAACATCTAAATCCTGACTCGAAGCTTGTCAATATTGCACTGTATATTTTCAAGAATTTAATCATTAAGTTATTCGCTTAAGCAGAGAATAATTTACTGTTGTTCAGTGTAAATAGAGAGAGAGAGAGAAAATGAAAGGAAAAGGGAGGGGCTCTGTACCTTTTCAACCTGTTCAAGCTCTGCCTCCTCAAAGTGCTTTCCATCGTCGAGGTCTCTTCCTTCCTCCCATCGTAGTTCTAACTGCTATACTATCGATATCTGATATCCCTGCGAGTGCCTTTGGCTTTCCAGCAGTCTTATGAGCTTAATAAAACATTTTTCACCTCGTTTTCCACAGCGTGGAGTTTGTCTCATCACGATAGTTGAAGTGGCCCCATCCCCACACAGCAGTGCACCTTTCTGCTTAGTCATGGGCTATGTGTAAGTATTGCTTATCAGATTAAGCCTTCTGTTCTTTAGCCCCCCACCTCAGCTGCAGCTGCTTTCAGCTGGCTATCGTGTGGCTTGCTCTTTGAGCAGAGCAGAGCAGAGCTCTTCAAGCACTTAGCCTGCAATATAATCAGCAAAAGCGATTAAAGCACTTGGCCCATTGTTTATTATTACAATATTAGCTGAGCTTTTGTTGTTGGGCGCAGAGGCCTCAGTTTGCACTCTAAGCGAGCGCTCTATCAACTTGACTTGATGGCTGTTTGGCTTTGCTTGGCTTTGGCTTTGGCTTTGGCGCCATTGTTTGCACTCCTCGGTGGCCAGACATCAAAGGCAGCGGCTCTGGCACTCTCGGTTTGAGGCGCTGCAGTTGAAGGCACGCGCCAACATTTAACAGCAGGCAGATCATTCATCAATAATTACATGCTGAAAGGCCAAAGGCGATGCCACAAAAATGTTCAACCCCCTCCCCCCAATTCCTCCCCTTCTGCGCGCTGCCACCGCTCAACTAATTTATGCCAAAATGCTTGCCAGACTAATGACACTTTGCAGCGAGAGACGGCAGCGGAGCAGGCGGTGGTGCAGTGGGGCTGAGGCTGTTGGTGGTTCCACGGGCATGGCACGCAAAAGTTTTTGGCATACCGTTAGTTTGTTAGTTCGCTGTTCAATGGTTGGTTGGTTGGCTGGTTGGTTGCTTCGTTGGTTCGCCTGTCATGGCAAGAAATGTAAAACTTGCGCTAAAAATGATAAATACGCTTAGACCTAATTAACTTGGGACTTTAATTAAATTTTAATGAAAAAGCTAATGAGCCGCAAACTAAATGGGCCAATCAGTTGTGTTCTGCATGTGTTTTCGCCCAATCGATTTAATCGATAGTGCATAACAACGATTTTTGATGGTAATTATACAACATCTCAAAGGCAGTCAGCAGCGATCAAAAGACAACCTAATTCAAAAAAAATTACAAGCAAAAATTATTTTTAAAAATTTAAAAGAATAAAAATAAGCATTTTAAAAATTTTAAGTAAAACCTATAGGAAAATTAATAAATATAATTCACCATATCCAGGAAATTAATAATAGTATAATATTTTATTTGAAAACAATCGATTTACAAATTAAATTACGTGGTTCCAAATGTCCTGAATTGTTTTCATCTCCAAATCAAAATCATCCCAAAAACTTTATTGACAAAGAAAAGTATAGGTGCTAATACAAAGTAAAATTTGGTGATTCTAATTATTATCAATGGTTTTAGTTTGAATAGATACAATATTCCATCTTACGACCATTAGCTGATATAAAAACTAATGTCTGGTTTGGCAGAGCTCTGGAAGTTAGAATGGTAGCAAAGACAATAAATATAAAGCTGTAACTTTATTATATGATGTACATTTTGTTCTTCTACCATGCAGCTATAGAAAAATAACATGTATTTACAATGGTAAAATGCAAAAAGAGAGATTCCTGAATTTGTGCGCTAAACAATCTCCGCTTTATGACACATATGTAAGTACGTCTCGCCTTGTCTGACATTCAATCAGTGCCAACTCACTCCCACTTGGACCACCCGTCCATGTTATTGGCTCTAGCCCATCTGACGCAGCCGCAGCCGCTGCCGTTGCCGCTGCCACGCCCACACAATGACAGCAGCTTTAATTGGATTTTCGCTGCTGCGGCCGCCACAAAAATATCAACAAAAAAATTGTGGGGGATGTGGGGGGGAGGAGAATTGCAATTTTCGACAGGCGGCTGTCGCTTGGTTTCATTTTACGTTACTTTACCCGTCTTTAGCGAGCTTTGGCTGCCTTTTGCTGGTTTTTTTTCGCCCGGCTTTTCTTTGCAATTGGCGCTCAGCTTTTGGCGCTGTTATTTCTCCGTAACAAAGTTTACATTTCACACATTCATCACTTTTGGCAGCTGCAACTAATAGTGTGCAATGTCGGGCAAATGGAAGGCCCCGTTTAGCCAGCAGCCTGCCTGCCCGCCTGCCGACAACTTCTCAGCGGCAACATTGAATGTATCTGCTCGCTTTTATTCCTTTTTCTATTTTTTTTATTTTTAGTTTAGTTTAGTTGTTTTTTTTTTGGTCATGGGCACACATTTTTATTGCTCTTGTGAGCAGAGGATAGTTTGTGCCAAGTTGCCCAGTTGGCTTGCCAAGAACGGATTTCGGATTACGGATTGTCTGCGCGCAGAGTCTTATAAATCAATGCTTCGCTTAAAGCTTAAAGCGACTGTCGAGCATTGATGACCCTTCTAAGCAAGGAGTAGCATAACTTTTTCCCCACTTTGCACATTGTTTGTAATGCTTGCCATGCCGCAAATGCCATCAAGAGCCAGCTCATGGCTTCATTCCGGCGAATGTTACCCGTTCAAATTCCTGCCCCTTGCCCCTTGCCCCGTTGCCCTTTGCCCCCTGCATCTTGCTGCCCCGCAACGGCACAATGATGAAGCTGTTGGCTGTTGGCTGTTGGCTTAACACTTTGTGCCTGTGACTCTTGCACGTTGACGTCATAAAGCATGAGAATGTGAGTCGATACGTGCCTTCAATCCAGCCAGAGTCATTGATCATTGCGCTGCCTGATACTGATTTATGGAATTCGCATCAATTTTGAATTTACGCTCGCAGCCATTCCCAGCTGAACTCTGAGTTGATAGTCTGTCTGCTGGCCTGTGACAGCGTCTTGAGACGTTTCATAATTCATCTTAATTTTAATTTGCAAGTGATGGAGTGGCTGCCAGCCAAGCAGTCAGCCAGTCAACCAGCCAACCAGCCAACCAGTCAGGCAGTCAGCTATTCAGGCTGCCTGCAAGTCTGGTACTGGGGCCCATTCAGGCATTCAGGCGGCTCTAAACTGCAGCTTCATTATCTTAATCTACTCCTTTTTAAGCGCAAACTTTGCTGCAGAAGACCGCACACAAATTTGCGCCCAATTGCACTTTGGTGCAGTTTAATCTGCGAAATTGCCAGCCAGGCCAGCAATTTTCACAAATTGCTTACATTACGTAAATGAAGAGACACCAGCCAGCATCCCAGTCGCCCCATCTACCCCATTTTCATATCCATCTCCATTTCTATCTCCATTGTCATCGTTCAGCTGATTGTCCTTGTTTGCTGTCCTTTGTCCTTTGTCGCTTGTCGCTGTCGCTGTCGCTATTGCCGTCGCCGTTGCCGTTCTCATATCGCGGGTCGTCATCAAGGCGCTGCCACATTGCGTATACGCAACGTTTGACGCTCTCCAAGTGATTGTGTCTAATTGAGCACACAATTCACGCTCGCACACAAATTGCAATACAATTAATTTATGCCATATTGTGCATGTTAATGCAGTTGCAGCACGCAAATGCAGCACGTTTCGGCCACAAATATTTTGAAATTTTAATTAAAAACCAAATATTAAATCAATGCCGCATCCAAATTAGTTGCTAGTAGTTGTTAGTTGTTGTCGCGCCCAGCAGACGCATAATTCATTTGCCACAGAAGGCCAACGACAAAGTCGCTTAATTACCAGCGCTGCCAACGTCGCTGCCAGCGTCGCGTTAACCCATTAATTAAGGTGACGTCAAAGGCAGCGCCAAAAGCGATAAAACCATAAAGCGAAAAACGACCAAAGCCAAAACGCCCCACAAAAAGTGGGCTCCGAAACCAGGAGCAAGCCCATCGAGAGAAGGCCACACGAAAATTTCAAATGCCAGGACTCGCATATTTATGGCCATCTCTGTGAACTGCAAAATTGCAAGGAATGCAACCAAAATGAGGCACCAATCAGCCGGCAATGGAAGCTCTGCTCTGATATGCAATACCCACAGCCCACAGCATACACACAGCATACGCCTACCCTCTCTGGGCAAATGTAAATGGTACTGGTAATGGAACCCAGCTGAACTTTTAATCTATTCATGTCAACGAGAATTTCAACTATGATGAATTCACAATCCAACATCAAAATATTTACAACTTTGTCACAAAAGCAAACAAACAATGTGCATAACAAATGCATAATAGTAGTTTCAAATAGTTGCTCATAATTAAGAGGTAAAATATTGTCATAGAGTTAAATTTATCGTACTCAATTGCAGTATATATTTATACTCTTTTCGAAGAAAATAGTATATTCAGTTGTCCTGAAGTTTGTAACGCATAGAAGGAAGCGTCTGAGACCCCCAAAAGTTACTGCCAATATGCTTATAAAAAAAAAACAAATTGATCTAGCCATGTCCGTCTGTCTGTCTGTCTGTGCCTGTCTGTCTGTCTCGTCTGTGCAAACTGTCCCTCAGTTTTGAGCTATCGCGTGCATTTTTGCCTATCAGGACACTTTGTCAGTCAGACGGCGGATCACGCACATTGGTCGGAGCCGGCCGGATCGGACCACTATATCTTATAGCTGCCATACACCTCAAAGTCGGTTTTGGCCATAAATCCGATGTTTTCAAAGCAATTGCCTTAAATTTCCTTGTACACTTGAACATCCATATAACTCATCGATGGGTAAAATCGCAAATCGATTGAGTCATAAACAGCGAAGATATGCGTCATTAAATATTTTGAAAAAACAGGTGCATATGAGCAAACAAAGTCAAGCGCAAAAGCTTTTGATAGTCTGAGCAAACAAAGTCAAGCGCAAGAAAGCTTTTGATAGTCTGCTCTTCAAGGTATTTTGCCACCGATCATCAAAACGGTTTGTGGCGTATGGCGTAAAGAGCCGCGCTAACGAACGCATGTTTCGCAAGTTCAAGTTCGAGCCTCGGCGGCGACTGATTCTTAATTTAATACTTTTTTCTTTTGCTTCCTTCCAAATATATAACTGTAATCAAATTAATTTGCTTCCAATAGCTAGAACATAGACAAGCCACGCGAAAAACAAATGCTGACAAACGCGAGTTGCAGGTTGCAGGAAAACAAAGAAGGAAATTTGTAACAGTCGGCTCTTCAAGCAATTTTGTCAGCGATCATCGAAACGGCTTGTGGCGTAGTGGGTAAAGTTGCGAACTGGTGAGCGAGAGGACCCGGGTTCGAAACCAGCGGCGACTGGTCATTTATTTTCATTTTTCTTATTCTTCTTTTCAAATATATAATAACTGTAATCAAATTCATTTGCTTTCAATGGCTTAGAACAAAAACAATGCCACGCGAAAAAACAAAAGCTCAGTATAAATCGAGTTTGTTAGCGATTCTTAAAACTGCTTGGTGTAAGCAGTACAAAGCAAAACAAGAAAGCTTTTGACAGTCTGCTCTTCAAGGGATTTTGTCAGCGATCATCAAAACGGCTTGTGGCGTAGTGGGTAAAGTTGCGAACTGGTGAGCGAGAGGACCCGGGTTCGAAACCAGCGGCGACTGGTCATTTATTTTCATTTTTCTTATTCTTCTTTTCAAATATATAATAGCTGTAGTCAAATTCATTTATTTTCAATTTCCTAAATTGTTTCTAATTTTTTTTCATACATAAAGTAGCTTTAATAGAATAATTCAAAAGAAAAATTTAAATTCTTGGCAAAACCAATGACACGCGAAAAAAAATATGGATCTCAAATTCTGAATATAAGCTCTCGTATGTTCAGATTAAGTTTTATGACAATTCAATTTCCGACAGCGGCCTTGAAAGGTATAAGAGCAACAGGCACAAAATTTGGTATGTATATTGTAGTATACATATGTAATGTAGTTTTGACTTTTTGGAAAAACTGAAACTTGTATATTGTTCAATTCGGTAGCACTTATGAATGCTAAGGGACGCGTCCACGAGCTGCGGATAGTGAAACGTCCCTGTTTACATGAATACCTTTATATATTTTATTTTATATGTAGGGGTATATGTATGCGACATTAATATCTGCGAATTAAATAAGCAGTCACGGAAAAATAGTAAAAATTGCTTTAAGGTTCGAAAAGAGTATTTAATCTTCGGCACGCCGAAGATAATCCTCCCACTCACTCTTTTCGAAGAAAATAGTATATTAAGTTTGTCCTGAAGTTTGTAACGCATAGAAGGAAGCGTCTGAGACCCCCAAAAGTTACTGCCAATATGCTTATAAAAAAAAAACAAATTGATCTAGCCATGTCCGTCTGTCTGTCTGTCTGTCTGTCTGTCTGTCTGTCTGTCTGTCTGTCTGTATGTATGCAAACTAGTCCCTCAGTTTTTGAGCTATCGCGATGCAACTTTGCACAGACACTTATTATTCAAGGGGACAGCACATTGGTCGGAGCCGGCCGGATCGGACCACTATATCTTATAGCTGCCATACACCTCAAAGTCGGTTTTGGCCATAAATCCGATGTTTTCAAAGCAATTGCCTTAAATTTCCTTGTACACTTGAACATCCATATAACTCATCGATGGGTAAAATCGCAAATCGATTGAGTCATAAACAGCGAAGATATGCGTCATTAAATATTTTGAAAAAATCAGGTGCATATGAGCAAACAAAGTCAAGCGCAAGAAAGCTTTTGATAGTCTGAGCAAACAAAGTCAAGCGCAAGAAAGCTTTTGATAGTCTGCTCTTCAAGGTATTTTGCCACCGATCATCAAAACGGTTTGTGGCGTATGGCGTAAAGAGCCGCGCTAACGAACGCATGTTTCGCAAGTTCAAGTTCGAGCCTCGGCGGCGACTGATTGTTAATTTAATACTTTTTCTTTTTCTTCCTTCCAAATATATAACTGTAATCAAATTAATTTGCTTCCAATAGCTTAGAACAAAAACAATGCCACGCGAAAAAACAAATGCTGACAAACGCGAGTTGCAGGTTGCAGGAAAACAAAAGAAGGAAATTTGTAACAGTCGGCTCTTCAAGCAATTTTGTCAGCGATCATCGAAACGGCTTGTGGCGTAGTGGGTAAAGTTGCGAACTGGTGAGCGAGAGGACCCGGGTTCGAAACCAGCGGCGACTGGTCATTTATTTTCATTTTTTCTTATTCTTCTTTTCAAATATATAATAACTGTAATCAAATTCATTTGCTTTCAATGGCTTAGAACAAAAACAATGCCACGCGAAAAAACAAAAGCTCAGTATAAATCGAGTTTGTTAGCGATTCTTAAAACTGCTTGGTGTAAGCAGTACAAAGCAAAACAAGAAAGCTTTTGACAGTCTGCTCTTCAAGGGATTTTGTCAGCGATCATCAAAACGGCTTGTGGCGTAGTGGGTAAAGTTGCGAACTGGTGAGCGAGAGGACCAGGTTCGAAACCAGCGGCGACTGGTCATTTATTTTCATTTTTTCTTATTCTTCTTTTCAAATATATAATAGCTGTAGTCAAATTCATTTATTTTCAATTTCCTAAATTGTTTCTAATTTTTTTTCATACATAAAGTAGCTTTAATAGAATAATTCAAAAGAAAAATTTAAATTCATTGGCAAAACCAATGACACGCGAAAAAAAATATGGATCTCAAATTCTGAATATAAGCTCTCGTATGTTCAGATTAAGTTTTATGACAATTCAATTTCCGACAGCGGCCTTGAAAGGTATAAGAGCAACAGGCACAAAATTTGGTATGTATATTGTAGTATACATATGTAATGTAGTTTTGACTTTTTGGAAAAACTGAAACTTGTATATTGTTCAATTCGGTAGCACTTATGAATGCTAAGGGACGCGTCCACGAGCTGCGGATAGTGAAACGTCCCTGTTTACATGAATACCTTTATATATTTTATTTTATATGTAGGGGTATATGTATGCGACATTAATATCTGCGAATTAAATAAGCAGTCACGGAAAAATAGTAAAAATTGCTTTAAGGTTCGAAAAGAGTATTTAATCTTCGGCACGCCGAAGATAATCCTTCTCCACTTGTTTTTGTTGTGCTCGGAAAATAATTGTTCTTGTGCGCTATGAATGATGAATATGCAAAGAGCGTCCAGTAGGAATGCTCGCTCAGATGATACCCCACACTCGTATATATACACCAATGAAACAACTATATTTATTAAAACTATCTATGCAATTTTTGGTAACTTAATGAAAAAGAAATGCAATAAAGTTCAAGGACTCGGAATATGTACTAAGTATATTTTATTATTTGTACCTTTCTTTTATAGAAAATACCCTTTTACCGTTTCATTTTTATTGAGTATATGCAGAAAAATATTTATGAGTGCCACAAAGATTAGTTTGCAGCCATAAACTTCAATTGCTCATATAAATTGTACAATCAAAACATTATTTATATGCAATTAATTTAGATTTTTTTTACATGAGTTCTAGAACTCGAAAGCTTCTCTTTTATCCTCATGGTATTTGCTCAGCGTAATTAATTTGTTTTATATCAGCCATTATCTTCTTGTTCAAAAGAAATTGATGAAAATTATTTTTAATAGTGACAAATTGATGGACATTACATTGATAAACTGCCGCCCCTTCGATAATA
This sequence comes from Drosophila flavopinicola, assembly GCA_035042425.1. Classification (NCBI taxonomy): domain Eukaryota; kingdom Metazoa; phylum Arthropoda; class Insecta; order Diptera; family Drosophilidae; genus Drosophila; species Drosophila flavopinicola. The sequence continues at coordinate 157,976 of JAWNLL010000167.1, forward strand.
CATACATTCTACGAGTATATAAAATATATTTATCGATTTGTGACTAATCGTCGGGCTGTTCTTGTATGCACACTGAATAACCCAGACGTCGTTGCGTTAAGGACATTCATTTGTCTAACAGTCGATTTGCCGAAGCCACAACGGGAAAGTTTTGACCACTTGATGGCCCCGTTCAATGCCAAATGATATGAAATTAGTTTTAGCCTTGCGTTTAAAAATTAAAAGAGCTAAAAATCAATGCAATACTGTTTTGGCCATTTGGCGTTTTCCACTTGCCCGTTGCCAGTTAGCCCCGTTACTGCTGCCACTGTTGTTGTTGTTGTTGTCGCTCGACCGATTCTCGATGGCATTTGGCGTATGTCAGCCCCAACTGGCAGTTCAATAATGAATAATAACGGGGCCGAGTTAAAAACTTTGCTCCCTCCCTCTGGCAACGAAGCCCTCCTGCAATATCTTGCGCTGCGCTTTCTGCACTGCACGATGCGCTGTCACAACAGAAACAGCAGCAACAACAACAACAACAGCAACAACAATAACAACAACGACAGCAACAACAGTGGCGGGACAAAAACTTTGGCAATATATTTGCAACGCATTACGTGGCATGTCAAGCGTTTTATCGCGCGTATTTTTCAATTTCTGCTCGCTGCTGCTGGGTGTTTGGGGGCGTGGATGCATTCAGACAAGGGGGGTCCTTTGCTGGCAATGACACGGCCATAGCAAAGCAATATGCTTGGGAGCAAAAATTAAAAAACAGCCAGTGTGCAGTCGCCTTTTTCTCCTAATGCTCGCTCATGTGGTGCTCTTGGCCATATATTTCTTGGTCGCCCGCAAAGATAACGGGGGGGGTAGAGCCTGCCTGGACTGCTCCATATGCTAGTCAAGTGCGCTTGTGTATGTGGCCAGCGGTGCAACCTCTTCAAATAGTTGCAAAAAAAGAGCTGGTAAAAAAAAGAAGTGAAGAGAAGGGGATGGGATGGGTAGCGAAGGGAAGGTGGAGCATACAGCATAGAGAAGGCAAGTGAACGCCCATTCAAACCCATTTCCGATGGGGGGAAGGGGGCGCTCATATCCGCTTTTTGAGCGTTGAGCACAAACAGGAAACACATTATAGCAGCTGGTAGACAGACTTATGTGTAGCACTGTTGAAAAATTGTTACACACGCTGATGCTGTCACTGCCAGGCGTACTCCATCGTCTCCTTCTACGTTTACTTCTTGTTGATGTTTTGCTACGTGTTTGTTTTTGTTGTTGCACTGTTTTTTACATTTGGTAAATAAACTGCAATGTGAGTTATGTCAAGCACCGAACACACACACACACACAGACACACTCACATAGTTGCATGTGTATTGCATAATGGCTGCCATGGCTCATCTATCAAAATACGCGAGCAGCAAAAAAGTGTTGCATACTTTGCCGAGCTGTAATGACGACCAGAGGAAAAAAGTTGCCTGCTTAGCTGGTCATCGCAAAAAAAGTGTTGTCTACTTATACGCATTTGTCAATTTGAGCTGGAGTACCAACCAAAAAAACGAAACTAAAGTGTTAGCTCATTTGGAAGGCTAAACGATCTAATCCTTACCGTCCAAAAACCATGCAAGGTGTTTGAAATTTAAAGTGTCCTATTTGTAACAGCTAAAAGCTATCAGCCTATCATCTTAAAGGCTGTCCTTGGCTGAATGGCTAAGATAAAACAAATATTTTAATGCGAATTCTTCTTCTTTAATGTCTTGGTCACTTAGTCAATGAACCACTTGGCATAAACGTTACATCGAACCATAAAGGCACCTGAGCATCGAGCACAAGGCATCAAAATCTAGTGCTATTTATAAGTTATACTGATAATTTCTACAATAAACCATACTAAGCTTCACAAACTATCAGTTCTCTTTATCAATTCACCACGAGAACAAAGAATACATACAATTAAATAAGAATTTAGTACACATCTAATGAAATTTGAAACCTTCGCTTGGCCCACTGAAATTAACTTTGCCCAGCACTTAGACAAGCAATTGTCCAGTTGTGTGAACTAATTCCAGGACGCAGCTCGGTTTCTAATGCATTTTTAGCTAGTATTTGTAAAATTCGAACATCGCATTTTAGTATTCATTTACTTGGCAAATGCTGCCGGCTAAATTTAGCACAAAGAGCATAGGAAAGAACATGCTCAGCAAATTGCTCATTTATTTCCAACTGTCAATATCAATAACAAATTGGTTGTTGTTATGCCTCACACAGACACAGACATGGACACAGACACAAACACAAACACATCCACTCACAGCATGGAAATGTGCCACACTATCAACATTTGTGTGTGTCTGTGTGTTTTCATTTCTTTTTTGTGCTTGTGTTTGGTTTCTCTTTGGTAACTTTAGCCGGCCCAGCAAAACTGACAGGCAGTAATAAAATAAATGAGCCGCCATTCTTTTAAATTGAGTTTAATAAACGTCACACTTCATCGACAAAAGCACTAGGGCCTAACAAGCTGGGCCCCAAAAACCTGAAACCGTAACTGAAACTGTACCACGCTTGGCTTGCCAGCTGGCTTTCTGTGCCCGGTCTCTGGTCCCTGGTCCCTGGTCTCTGGTCACTGGCCATAGACCTATACAAATGAACTATGAAATGGCCGGGACAACATGCATATTTTGGCACACACACACACACACAATGGCCGGAGCACACTTATTTATTATTCCCCAAGCGTTTGACCAACGGCTAACCCCAAAAACTGGAGAGCGGACCGCATTCAAATGATGTCTTATTTGCTTGCCTGCATTGTGGAATGAATAGCCATAGTTATACGAGCCCCAGTATATTTTACATATCTCCATTTATATATGTGTATCTAGCTAGCTAGCCTGACTGCCTGACTGCCTGCTGCTGTACATTTTCATGCATGGCTATGGGATATGGATATGGCCTCAAAGTTGTGCAACAGCATCGCGAAAACGCTTACATGAGATTGTAATTACGATAAACGGGCAAGCGCCAAGGCCTTTAAAAATAAACATGCATGTATGGGTTGAGGGGCAGCTATGCGAACGACGCCTTGTTGGCCATAAACCGCCAAATGAGCCAAATAAATGTTATTTATATCAAAATGTATAAAGCAGACGGCAAAAATGGCAAGTGCGCGAGTTTTTTTTTTTTCTGCCGACTCGCTTCGACTTGTGTGTGCAAGCCAATTGCGATTTATTTATATAAAATTCATGCGATATGAAATCATATAGGTAACTAAATATGCCACACAGACAAACAGACAGACAGACGGGCAGACACACACAAATACACACACACACACACACTCAGACACAGTAACAAACTGAGCGCCAGACTGAGCCATTCAGCAATTGGCTTTTGTGCCAGGGCGTTATGTAAACATTCGACATCGAAATCGCATCACAGTGCCAACTAAGGCAGAAACAGGACTACAAGCGATGGGCAAATGGGCAAATGGGCAGGAGACGCAGACAGGCGCCGTTATTGCGTACAAGCGATTGAGATAAGCGAGCAGAAATAATAATCTGTACCTACAGAAAATATAGACTCTAAACTATTTATAAGTTTGATGTTAAATGTAAAGTAGAGATGAAAAATAATATAAAAATTGCGCAGGACTTGCGCTTATAAAATTCCAGCAGTTTGAATGCAGACGTGATTAAATGACTTACATTAAAATATAATAAATAGTTGAAATACTCTCAAAGCAGAAGCTATCTTTACTTGTATTGAAAAATATAGAAACAAAAGTGGTTTACTGAATAAAAATACAAATAATTTGAAAGCTTTTACTAAGTAATATCAGCGGATTCGAATGGACGTCTATGTACAGCTACAGCTGGTTACTATTACTAGATTACTTTCCTCCAAAGGTAGTTGAACCAGTCCCATGAGAACATTCACTCAGTGTTGCGCAACTCATATTTTTCCCAAACATGGCAAATTGATCGTCTTTACAATTTGGACAAGCTTTTCAAGCAACATGTGAAAACGGGAATTAAAGTAATAAATAAACTAAAAGGATTTCCAATGTGACAGTGTGAAATTAAATCCATTTTAAAAATGTGTATTAATAATATGCTGTATACTAATACATTCAGTGGAATGAGATATTAAATGGGAATAATTTTGCCATAAGTGCATTAAGTGATTGCTTGCAAAGAGCAGACGAATCAATAAACAGTTGATGGTTTTAAGGCCGCTGTCAGCTTTTTCTCAAAAATGAAATGAAATGAAATGGAAAAGAAAAACAAAACAAAATACAGTATATATCATACTAAAATGGAATCAATCGTTGTTCATAGCAAAGCTTCGAGTGAAATGCCCCCAGGCAAGACAATACCAAATATGCTGCTCGATATGTGCTCTGTGTACCGAGTTCTGTGTGTACATGTGTGCATTGTGTGTGTGTGTGAGGTGTGTGTGTGTGTGTGTGTGTGTGTGTGTGTGTGTGTGTGTGGCATATGTAAGCAAATACAAACATACAGAAATACCTATGGCAAAATATACGCTCACA